>JAPYYR010000257.1:0-60274 GCA_030523065.1 Aphidius colemani | reverse complement strand
ACCGTATACAGTGGTAGTTGAATCAGATGTACCATCTCTAATGGTATCACAAATGAATTCATCTGCTAGTGAAGAACCTAGCATGAGCATGGATCCACCATTGATTGGCCAACCACCACCTTATTCAGTTGCCATTCAACAAAATCGCACGTCAATAATTCAAACAGCATCATCATCTGATGATTCAGCTGTGCAGTCATTAAATATAGATACTTGTCAATCAGTCACAATAAATAGAAGTGATGAAAATAAAGAAGAGACTGATGATGAATCAAAAATACCACCATCTTCAAGTGTCTTGTCAAGTGGTACACAATACTTTACTAACTTTATAAGTCATACATTTGGAAGAGGACAGAGATCACGAACAGCTAGTACTGTAATTATTCCAAACAATCAAGAATCAACTACTAGTAGCTCAAGGATTGAACAAATTACCTCCTAAAACTTTTTTTTTTTTTTTTCACATAGGACTATAGTTATTATTATACATTAATTTATTTTTTCTTTGCTTTTAATATTCAGAATTTAATTATCTAGAAAATTTAAATATAATTATCATTTTTTATATTAATTTTTATTGTCATAATTGTTAGTGCAAGAAAGGCAAAGTTTCAAAATCAATAAATGCTTAAGCATTATATTTTTGATATAGCTATTATTCTACAATGAGAAAATTAAAAAAAATATATACATTAGAAAATATAACAGGATAAAAAATATATATTATGCAATATGTGTTTATGAGTTGTATTGACAGATATATTTATAAAGAATTTACTGCGGCATCCAAGTTTATACAACAAAATCTAGATCAAGCAACGATTTATATTTTTAATTACAAATATGTCGCATAAGATTAATTAATCTTGTTTTAATTACAGCCGTAAAAAACAACTAAAAGTAATATAGTATTTAATATTTTTTGAAAATAAAATCACAAACGATCTTGAGAGCATAATTTTTTTTCAATTTATTGTACGAATTTACCTTAAAGGTAAAAAAAAAAAAACTTGACAGTTGTATTTGGGCAATGAAAGAGAGAATATTTTTTAAAATATTAATACAATGTATTAAGTGCGAAAATGATGGAGATTGACACAAATCACCGGAGGCCATGGGCACGTTGTTTTTGGATCTTAATAATCTGGATTAGATAATAACGTTCCAAATAAAAAAAAAAAGTTTAAATAATACTTTCACTAAAATTCTCAGACTGTATTGCGACTACAAAAAGTCATCATAAATTCAAGTGTCTACGAGAATATGAAAACAAAAAAAAAATAAAATAATACATGTATATAAAAATGAAATAAATAAAAATGATATAAAAACGTATTATGAAATGGCGTTTTTTAAATTTAGGTTCAGTAAATTGATGAAATTTTATGGGAGTTGCGTATGGGGTGACATGCGATATTGTATCCTGTTTGAAACTTTAGCATATCGCTGAAGGAATAATAGTAAATAAAAAAATTAGTCATAATGCCCGGCGGTGGAATTTTTCTTCTGTTAAAGAATTACGAAACTAAAATGCCCTCAGGTTAACAACACATTATTCTCCGTTGGGCAAAAAAATATATATAGATAAGACTAATATTTTAAATTAAATTAAAATAAAAATTACTATTAAATTCACCCTGTCAACTTTGCTATTAATGTTAAATTTCCATACTTCAATATTATATACCGATAAACATGAAAAAAATAACTACTAAATTTGAAATATTTCAACTCATTCATGCCTCATTCAGATTCGAGAAAAATAAAAACAAAATTCAAGTCAAATAAAACATCAAAAAGTAACTAATATTTAAACTTTACGTTTGTCCCTATTTTATAATTACAATAAAAAATTGCAAAATAAAAAAATAATAAAATGATAAATTAGAAGAAAAAAAAAAAAAAAAAGAATATAAAAAATATATAATAGTTAGAAGAAGCTCAAGGCGTATTATATCCGTCAGCAAAACTGCACAAAGTACTGCAAGTTGATAGACTGATGTATTACAATATGTGTTTGTGTGGAGTGAAATGCATTTGCCATTTCCCATTCTCATTTTACATGAGACATTTTCATGGTATAAATACTGTGGCAATTGCACTGGACAAGTCAGAATAAAATCAACTACCCCCCAAGAGAAAAACTAAACATAATAATATTTAAGATTAAGATTTTAACCATCGAGTTAGTTAAAAATGTTTAAGGTAAAAATAAAAATTTATTATTTTTATTTTATCAAAGTATATATGAGAATTAATTATTTAATAAAAATTTTAATTTATAGTTATTAATAATTGGAGCACTTGTCGCAGTGTCAAATGCATATCTTGCACATACACCAACAGCACTTGCTCCAGCACCATTGGCTCATCAACAAAATTACTATGGTAATTATGGTCTTGTAAATGATCTTGGAAGACATTACAATAGAATTCCAGCACCAGTTGATCCATGGCCATCAGTTAATCAAGGTGCAGTTCAAGTCAACAATCTCAATACACATGGTTATGTACATGATGTTAATTCTGGATATGTACATTCAACTCCAGCACCATCAATTATTGCACCAACATTAGCACCAGTAGCACCAGTATCAAGCTATGTACCACCACCAGTACTTCAACCACCAAGTATTCATTACAATAACAATGTTATTCCACCAAGAGTTCACAATGTTCCTCTTCAACATAATAATTTAAATTATGGTGTTCATGGTCTTAATAGTGTTCATGGTACCAACGGTATTCATCGTCTTAATGGTTTTCATAGTCTTAATAATGTTCATGGTATCAATGGTATTCATGGACTTAATGGTGTTCATGGTATTAATAATATTCATGGTCTTAATGGTCTTAATGGACTTAATGGACTTAATGGTCTTAGTGGTCTTCATGGCATCAATGGTGTTCATGGTATCAACGGATATGCATCACGTTATCCACAATCACCAATCTACAGCCATCAAAATGGCTATCAAACTCATGAAAATTATGCGTGGTAATGAGATATATTATCTCATTTAATTTTTTTTCTACAATGTGACCCGATAATAATTATAATGTATTTTCGTTATATATTTTTTAATGATTTAATTATACTGGACGCTTTAATTTTTTATTTTCGCTACATAAATTTTTTATGTAAAATGTAATTAATAAATGTGGTATCTAAATTTTAAATGTTTTTTGGTTTTTATATATTTACTGTATATTAAAAATTATTAGCGTTTTTTTAATGGCATTGTAATTAGTTTTAGTCATGAAAAAAAGATGATGAAAGCGAAACTGGTTATGAATAAAAACTTGGAAGCTATACAATTCATGGTCATCAGGTAATATTAATATACAGAGGTCATAATAATCACGATACATCTAATAATCTATTGTTATTTTGTTTTTTTTATTCAACAAATGAAATATTAAATTGAAAAGATCATAAGAAAAAATTCAGACGAATAAATAAAATATTTCTCAATGATTGTATATAAATTTCGAAATCAAAAATTTCACTACGAGATGCTGTCAGTCGGTGATCTAAATTTATCTACATATAAAATACTTGGGCTACATATCTACATGATATTCAATGCGACAGAAAAAAAAGAGAGTGATTATAACATATAGAATAAAAAAAATACATATCTCTGGGTTTGGTAAAAAAAAAAAAGAGTGAAATGTATTATTTGGGGACCAACGAAAGTAAAAAATTTTTTGTATAAAAGGGGACTGCGATTTAAACTTGACATCACTCACTCAAGTTCTTTAAACCATTGTAGTTATACGATAAAAAAAAAACCAATCAATAAAATGGCCTTCAAGGTGAGTTAAAAAAAATAAAAAGTTAAATTAAAAAAACTTATTATAATACCTCGTTTAATAATAAAAAATTTTAATTTCAGTTTATCGTACTTTGCACTTTTTTGGCAACAGTAAACGCGGGTGTTGCATCTGATAATACATATCGCAATCCTACATCTGAATCTAAAACCGTTACATCATACTCAAGCAACAGTAACACCGGTGTTCGTGCAAATAGTCCATCACTTTATGTAACATCAAGTCCATCATACGAGACTTACGCATCACCAGCACAAGTATATGGAAAAACAGCAACAATTCAACAAGCCGTTAACTATCATGCTCATCCACAAAATCTAGCATATACCCAACAAGCTGTTCAACTTCCCCAAGCTACTTATACAAACTACCAAGCACCACAACAATATAATGTTGTTCAAAAACAATATCAACAAGCTGTTCAAGTTCCTCAAACAACTTATACTACATATCAAACTCCACAACAACATCTTGTTTACCAACAGTATGAACAAGCAGCACCACATTCTTTCTATTCCCCAAGTCATTATTACAATCAACCCGCTCATGTTTTGCCAATTAATCATCAACCACATCAAAGTGTCTACTCACATGCATCACCAGCAGCAATCAAGATCCAATATTCACCAGCAGCTGAAGTTGCTCATCTTAGTTACTCCAATGTCAATGATCATATCAACTATGCCTGGTAAATTGATAGTCTCTATAACTAGCTTCAAGTATTATATCTAAGAACATAAATAAAATATTTGTTAAATTTTAAAACAATAAAAATCTATTTGATGATATTTACATATTGCAATCATTCTTTATATTTTAACATAAACTTAATCATTATTACCTATTAAAATAATATTATTTACTATATAAGTATGCACTAGAAACAATAACGTTAGGTGTTAATAATGAGAAAAAAAAAATAGAGTAGAATGACCTCAAACAAGATGGCAAACTTTGGCGCCATTCTGGTAAAAATTTTTACATCAATTATATGTGCTAACAAAAGTGATAACTTAAAAAATATTTATTGTTTAATATTGCAATATTTTACTCACATTATCTATTAATTTATTTATATTAATGTTAATTAATTGACAGTTAAATTGAGAAAAATCATTGTCGTGTTTTTCTCTCTCAACATTAAGCGCCGTTAATACTTTTTTTTCTCTGTTTTATTTTTGCTTTTCTCTCTCTCTATATTTTATATCAATTATTGTATGTGAGAGAGTATGTTTTGCATGTTTATTGGTAGATCACGCGCGTATATATATTGGTTATCATGCGCAGTTTATAAAGCGCAAAGGGTAATTGAATATATATATGTGTATATGTATATGGATAAATGTACACAACCCTCATAACCATATATTTTGGCTTTCTTAATTTCAGTCAATCGGTGGTGTTCACTGTGTGGTTGTTGTCTCTCACAAAAAAAAAGTAAATAAAATAACAACAATAGTATTTAATTCTCCATACAGCCAGTGAGAGAAAACGCTAAAAAATAAATAAATAAATAAATAAATAATTGATATCAGCGCACAAGCACGTTCATTCGTCACACGATGGCGCACCATGTTGGCCGATTTTTAATACCGGCTTTAATTAATATTTTTTTAATTACAATATTATCATCATCATCAAATGGTTATTCAATAAAACCAGCTAGTAAAACAAGAATCTCAAATATTAGTATGATAAAAACAATAGATATAAATGATAAAAATATAAGTGAAAGTTATTATGAAATTTTGGTTAAACACAGTGATGAGTATGATTTAATTGTGCAAATTATTGGAACAAATTTGGATGTAATTGATACATTGACTTGGTCAAATGATAAAAATTCATGTGATAAAGTGAATAATAGTTTAATATTTATTTTATGTACATCTGATAATAGTACAGCATTTTATGGATTAAACAAGAAACAACATTATGAGGTTAATGAGATCTATTTTTGTCAGAAAAATGTTGATGGTAAAGCTACGCCTATCAATCCTGGTCACCAAAACCCACCCAAAATGTAAGAGCCAAATGTATATTTTTATTTATTTAATTTTATTGATTTTTTTTGTTTGTTATTACGTAAATAGAGAGTAGGCATTATTAACAATATTATTATTTATTGGCTTGAAGAGGGTGTTTATAAACACCACGACGACAACAACAACAATGGTGATGATGACGACGTGGACAACATAAGCTTGTTATTATTTTGGCTTTTGTTATTTATTGCGAGGACAACAGTGTATATATATCACTTTCACTATTTTTGTTTACATCTAAAAATAGTTAATAATAATATAGCTCTACTTTCTAAAATATAAACAAATTTGTAACAAAAATTGTAAATTAAATTATAATTGCAAAGTTTAATTAGTCCAAATTTTGGAGATCTAATTTACTTGATATTTTTTATTCTAAAATTATAATCTACCAAAAAAAAAAAAAAAAAAAAAAAAAAAAAAAAAAAAAAAAAAAACACGTCACAAAATAAGTGATTATTTTTTTTTCATTCCTATTGTTATCAAAGTTTAATATTTTTTAATATTTATTTTATTTTTTTATAACTGAAAACGGAAACTTTGATATAATTATTATAATAAATTTATATTATATTCCTGTGAATATTTTGTTTAAGTTACATGAGTCAGACATGGTCCAATGTCTTGCTGGCAAAAATAGACTCTGTGGCCTACATTTATACCAATGCATATATTAATCAGATATCCAACGAAATATTTGGCTTGATAATTAAATAAAAATATAAATAATAACTCAAGTTTGACTAAGTATATTTAAAAAAAAATAAATTAAAAAAAAAAACTATAAAAGCTTGTCATGTTGGTTATTGAACTGCGCAGACTATTATGAATCATGACACAAAATAAATGTTAAGTAGTTGAAATAAAAAAAAAATCTATATATACTTACTTACTAAATTACAAAACTTGACTCACAATAAAAAAAAAAACATTAGGAATTAATAATGAGATCTTGAGTTCATCGTCAGGCTATTAAAATTAATTTTTTATCTAAATAATTATTTTAAAAATGATTTTTTTACATCTATTTTGAACTAGTTAATTATCAATTTAATATTTTACAAGCTTACATCAGTTTGTGTATCAAAAAATAAAAATAAACTAATTAAATTTCATTAAAATAACTTGACCGCTCCTCAGTCGTCACCATGAGTCATATTTTAGTCTGGTCATTGTACTAACATTTCTTTTTTATTTTTTTATTCTCGAGTAATTCATTGTTACAATGTAAACACGTGCTTCAACTTATAGCTCAAAACAAGCAATTTAATTTAACCCACAATTTATTACAATTACATCATAAATACTGCAATGAGCCTGAGAAAATTCCAAACAAAATAAATTTTTTTTTTTCTGGTCTCTCTTCAACTCTGTTTCACAAGGTTGTATTTTATTGTCAAGATATAAAAATCAATACGAGCAAGAATATACGACTTAAAAAAAAAAAAGGTTTTATGTGAATAAATTCATTTGAATATAAAAGGGTCCGTTGTACATGGAATATTTGATGCTATTATTTAACGAATTTTACCAACCTTGACATTGACCTTGACCCACTACCATAGAATCCAACCCCAGCTCGTTTATTACCTAGTCCTTTTTTCAACAACAACAACAACAACAACAACAACTTATAAATTCCCAAAGGGGTTTTTTAATTCTATTTTTTCTCTTTAGCCAATGTTTGTTGATTATATTATTTTAATATTTCAGTCGGTCTAAACGAGATACAACAAATGCTACTGATGCTTTCAAAATACATGGTTTTCAAATTGAAACAAAAGTTGAACGAGAAGAAGGCATACCACGTGTTCTTGCTGAATCAGAGTTTGTAATACGTTTATTTGGAATTGGTCTTACTGAAAATACACTCGTTGGATTTACTGAAAAATCTAGTGGATATCATTGTGATTCAATTGTTGCTGGTGATTATAAGGTTAATATTAGTTTGAGTATACATTATTGGTTTTAATTTGTAGTTTATATTGTTAATAATATTAATCAACTTTAAGGTAAATGATGTCAAAGATGGTTATACAGGAACAATAACAGTTGTACTACCACCAAATAAAGAAACAACTACATGGTACTATATGTGTGCTAAACAAAATAAAACTAATTCTGATACTAATCCGTATCTACATCAAGGCTCAGATCCATTTCTAAGAGTAAATATATTTTAATATACATATTTTAAATTTAACATGTACGCAAATTTATGTTATCGTTAAATATTATCCAGATATTGATTGATTGATTTGATAATAAAAATATTTAACTCTCTTATATATTTTTATTTGTTTTTTAAATTTTCAGATTCAATCACAAAAAAAATTACTACCACTTTGGCTACAAATAACAATAATTGTTGTTTGTTTATGTTTTTCATCACTTTTTTCTGGACTTAATTTGGGTCTTATGTCAATGGATAGAACTGAATTAAAAATTTTATGTAATACTGGAACAGAACAAGAAAAAAAATATGCTAAAAAAATTCAACCAGTCAGAGAACATGGAAATTATTTACTATGTTCTATTTTATTTTCAAATGTATTAGTTAATTCATTATTTACAATTCTTCTTGATGATTTAACACAAGGTTTTTGGGCAATTATTATTTCAACATTGTCTATTGTTATTGTTGGTGAAATTTCACCTCAAGTAAGTTTAACATTATTAATATTTATATACTTGAATGATAAATAAATTGACAATTTATTTATTTATTTTTTTTAAGGCTTTTTGTAGTCGTCATGGTCTTTGTGTTGGTGCAAAAACAATATATATCACTAAGCTAACAATGTGGTTGACTTTGCCACTGAGTTATCCAACTAGTATGTTATTAGATTTTTTGTTGGGTGAAGAAATTGGAAATGTTTATAATCGTGAACGTCTCAAGGAACTAGTAAAGGTAAAAAATAAATATAAAAACTAGTTTTTTTTTTTTTTTTTCATATTAGAAAGCTTTCTATCAAACTGATTAGATAATATATCCAAGTGAAAGTAACTGATAAATAATGGTTTTTATTCATGCCAAATAATTTAATTTAATTTTTTTTTTAATTATATATATATATATTTTTTTAAAGTTGAGTCATCAAGTTTTGGGCTTATCGAATTTTTATTCAGTGACTCTCTCAAGATTATCAAATCATATATCAACTAACCAATTCTATGAAAGCTCAAAATAATCAACAATTTGAAATACAATGCTTTGTGTCAGCCTTCTGGCATTCAACACCCACCAGCATTATATATCAAAACAAGCTGTTGAGTTTGAAACATGAATTACATTTTAATTGAGCTAATTGAATATTTTTTTTTTGAATAATTATTAATGTTTAGTTTTTGCAATATAAAAAATTGATTTGTTGTTGAAAAGCCCATTGAAGTTGCTAATAAAATTTAAATTATCTAATTAGTAAAATATATTAATGAATTCCAGTGACGCCACTTAAAACACAGTCATTGATATTAGTCTAGTTATAAAATTTTTAACAGTTGTATATTATTATTGTTTTAGGTGACAACTGGTTTTAATGATTTGGAAAAAGATGAAGTTAATATAATATCAGGTGCCTTGGAATTGAGAAAAAAAACTGTCTCTAATGTTATGACTAAAATTGAAGATGTCTATATGCTTGATTACAATGCAATTCTTGACTTTGAAACAGTCTCAGACATCATGAAATCAGGTAATAAAAATTACATTGATAATTATTGAAGTAAGTGTATTTTTGAATAGAACAAATACACTTGCACACAAATCTTATCATATATTAATCAAAATGATATACCGAATATTAATTATGATTGTTTTTTTAGGTTACTCAAGAATACCAGTATTTGAAGGAATTCGAAATAATATAATTACTATGCTTTATATAAAAGATTTGGCTTTTGTTGATCCTGATGACAATACTCCATTAAAAACACTTTGTCAATACTATCAAAACCCATGTAATTTTGTTTTTGAAGATGTTACACTTGACGTCATGTTTAAACAATTTAAAGAAGGTAAAGAAATATAAAATAAATTTTATCATAATAATATTTTTAGTAATAATAATTAAAATAATAATATAATAATTTTTTTATCAGGTCACAAAGGACACATGGCTTTCGTGCGAAGAGTTAATAATGAAGGAGAAGGTGATCCATTTTATGAAGTTATCGGTTTGGTCACGTTAGAAGATGTTATCGAGGAACTAATTCAAGCTGAAATTATGGATGAAACTGACGTTTTCAGTATGTATTAATTGAATTTTTTTAATTTTCAATTTTATATAATATTTAAATTGATTTTTAATATTTAGCTGACAATAGAAGTAAACGGAAAAGATTGACCACACGATCAAAAATGCCAGATTTTACTGTATTTGCTGAGAAAAAAGAGAATCATCGTATTCATATATCACCTCAATTGACCCTCGCTACTTTCCAGTACTTATCAACAAGTGCGTATGACATTTTATTATCTCTTGTTTATTTTATTTCTTTCTTTTTAAATTATAATATCTTTTTTTTTGTATGATTAAATGAAAATAAAAAAATTAATATATATATTTTTTATATTTATTTTACAGCTGTTGACTCGTTTAAACCAGAATTGATATCTGAAACAATTTTACGTCGTCTATTGAAGCAAGATATTATTCATCATATTAAAGTTAAATCACGTGAAAAAGCAAGAAATGATCCACTTTCAGTGATTTATCAACAGGGACAACCTGTCGATTATTTTGTTTTAATACTTGAGGGACGTGTTGAGGTCACTGTTGGACAAGAAAATTTGATGTTTGAAAGTGGACCTTTTACATATTTTGGATGTCAAGCACTCAGTGTCAATGTCGTCGTTGGTATGTCATATTTATTTATTTATTTATTCACTCTCTCTTGCTAAAATTGCTAATAAATTATTTATATTTACCAATGATGAAAATTATAAAACTATTACTTTTCAACAGCTGCAGAATCACCATTAAACGCGAATCCTCAAACATTGGGTAGTATCCAATCGATAAATTTGGATGCCATACTGCGTCATACATTTGTACCGGACTATACAGTTCGTGCAATTACAGAAGTATTTTATGTTAAAGTCAAAAGATCATTGTATTTAGCTGCAAAGCGTGCCTCACTTTTGGAAAGAAGCCAAAAAGATCCATCTCCAAGTCAAGATCAATTTGATGATGAAGTTGAAAAAGTAAATTTGAAAAACATGATACATATTTTATTCTAATGTTGATATTTTTAAATATCAAAAATAATAATTTAATTATTTATTTATTAGTTGCTTCATTCATTGGACGAGGATGATCATAGTCCACCTACGTCTCCTATCGCTGAACGAATCAAAGAAGTTGCAAAAAATAATGGAATTCAACAACAACAGTTCCAACAACTTCAAGAGCAGACAAATCAATCAACAGCTACAAATACTTTGCCTGTCAGTGCAAGTCCAAATACAAATTCAACATTTTTGTCACAACAACATCCTATTGGTGGACCCAATGGACAATTAAAAAATTCTCCTGTTAAAATTCAAGAATTATCTAGTGGTGGTGGTGATGCTCAGGGAAAACTTGATCTTGATGATGAAATAGCAACTCGTCAAGCTCAAGCAGCACTTATGTTAAATAATAAAAAATCAACATCTACTGATGATGAAGAAATGATGGACCTATTATCAAAACAAAATTGTTCTTAACGCTTGCAGAATGGCCGTGCAAGTAATTTCTTACCGGCAATTGAGATGACAAATAATAAAAATTACAACAAAAGTCAAAATAATATTAATGAAAATTCACGTAAAGTATTGAAGGCGTGACAATAGTTTAATGTTGTAGTTTTTTTGTTTTTTTTTTTTAATTGTTAAAATAAATAAAAAGAAGTTAGGTACTTAAAAGTATATATGGAATTAGTTGTACGCATGACAAGATGAATTATTTCAATGCGAAAAAAATACAAGACAATTGTTTAGAATCTATAATAATCTATATTGAAAAATACAAAATGAAAAAACTAAAAAACTATTAACTATAGAATAGTTAATTATTTACTTATAAAAAAAAAAAGTTGTCCTCTTTAGAGGCTGTAAGTGTCTTTTGGCTAACGGTTTTTTTGATTCATCAACTCATTCACCACAATCAATCAATCCAATCAGCTCAGGGAATTTAAATTGAGTTTATAAGTATTTTTTTTCTTTTGTAGTTGATTGAGTAAAAGAAATATATTATTTTTTTTGTTTTTTTAATTCCCATAGTAATCATTTTGTCACTTGTAAATAAATATCATTCCAGGGTGCATCATTTCTCAAGTTATTAAAGTGTCAAAATATATAAAATTAGAAAAAACTTTTATCATTTTTTTCTATGCCTCTTGTTAACGTAAAAAAACAAAAACGAATAATTATTTTTTAATAAAGAAACACTGTTAATGTGCGCAACGAAATACTCAACTATCGATTCATTGTTAAAAATTTTATAAAATGAAAAAATTAAAATTAATACGAAGAGCCAGTTTATTAACTACAGAGGCAACATCATTAACGTAATGAAAAATATAAATTCAACTTAGAAATGTGCGAAATAGGTACAACGTTTTATCTAAGATAATTATTATTAAATTATTAAGATAATTATTACTAAATGAGAGAAATCGAAAAAAAAATATTAAGCAAGAGTTATGATTGTGTATTATTTTTTTTTTCTTATTTGTTGGATATAATATATTATTACTATTATCATACGATCTTTTTTTTTTTTTTTGTTTTGTTGTTTAATGTAGAATAATTAATGAAATATAATTTTTGTTTAATTTCATATAGAGCTATCAAATAATCAAGTTGTTATAGAAGTGCGTCTTTTACTTAATAATGCCTCCAAGTAATTGTTATTTTTTATACTAAAAAAAAAAACAGTCAAAACTTTATATCAGTATGAATGGAATCACTGCTCGCTACAGTTGATTAAACTCAAATTTTTAATAATTGTCACGTTAATTCAATGTCTTTGTCAATTATTTTTTTTCCTGTTAAATAATTTCTTGTTTTTTAAATTGGAAATTTATTATTATCTAGCAATAACAAATGGAAAGTAGCATATCCATAGAGTATAAATAATAGCATAAAAGAAAATAAATTATAAATATGTTACATATTCTCCATGACGATTAAGGACTTGAAAATAATTGAAAAAAAAAATTAACTAAAAATAATAATAATTGAAGGCACTTCTGTCAGCTCAATAAACCATCTATTATTTATAATAAATTAATAATATGCCAAGAAACTTGAGATTTTTAAAATGTTAGATAAATATAATTTTTTGAATCATTATTTGTATTATTATTTTTTTTTTAACAACAATTTTTTGTTATTTAAATTAGTGTTGTAATTAATATAGTTAATGCATTGTAATTGTTTATTATTTTTTATTTTTATGAAATATATAAGAGTGCAAGAGAACAAAATAAAAAATAAAAAAAACATATTTACAATTTTTTAATACCAGCTTCGTTAATAAACATCTGTTAATTTTTCAATAATTGTAACTATTACTTTCTAATGTTAAATAAAAAATTATAACGTTGCATTTATGATAACATCATTTGTTAATTGAAGATAATTAATATTATTAATATATTTTGTTGGATCAATATTTATATTTATAATTTAAATAGATTTTTAAATTATTAAATAATTAATTTTTGTTTATTTACGTTTGTGAGTTGTTAAACTTGTTGAACGTGTTATTAATTGTTTTGAATTTTTTGTGCCATATCAGCCATCTTGTTAAAATAGCGCCACAGGATAACTTTATAGACTGCGGGGGTGAATCAGTATAGTGAGTGAACTAGAAGACGAAGCATATCATATGCAATTGTGCTCTATCTCGCGCAGTTTTTTTTGTGTGTGTGTGAACCTCAAGAACCGTTGAAGCCTTCGTATTTCCCGCTGATTTTCTGGTAATGTGTCTTTTTATATTTAGTTTTTATTATTTTAATTCATTTAATAATAAATTATCAATGTTTTCTCATCAATTATTATATATAGTTTTGTGATAGTGTTTTTTTATTTAACAATATCTTTTGAGTGACATTTTTGCTTACAAAATGATCGTCCAATCGCCGAGTTAAAAATTCATTTTATATTTCTCATATTTTTTATTAATTTATTAATATAATTTTTATTATTATTTCGCTATATTATTTATATTTTAATAAATATTATTAATGTTGATAAACAATAAGATACGTATATACGATATTGTTGGAGAAGCCAAGACGGTGATTTTTTTTTTTTTTTTGTCGGCGTTTACTCAAACAACTTATTTTACGTGATTTTATGTTATCTGATTTGATTTTTGGTTTTTCATAAAGCAAATAATTATTTATCATTATAAAGTGATAATATTTAATGGTTTAATTGATATTCAATCAGTAATGTAAGCTGGAGTTTTTTTTTTTTTTTTTAGTTATTATTATCATTATTAATTTATTTTTCACAAAAATAAATGCCGGTGGAAAAGGAAACTACAGATTAATTGTCGCAAATTTTTCTTCCACCATCTTTGAATAAAAAGCGCGTCAATCTGACAACAAATTCAAATTCTAGTTTTTTTAATTCATGGTTAATTTGAAACTCGTGAATAAAGAATAATTGTTTTAAAAAAATATTTTTTTCATAAATGTTATATAATTTAATATAGAAAAAAAAATTTTTCGTTTGAGGTGATAAAAATAATTTAAATAAAGAAAAATGACATAATTCCATTACTTTTTATCAATGTTGTTATTATTGTTATTATATTGTCTGATTATATGTTACAGATTTTTTGAAAATGCATCTAAATACTTGGATTTATGACCAATCGATGAGACTGCTACTTGCTGAGAAGGTTTATGATATTTTTGTTGCTGAGATAAGGTAAGAGGCCCTCTGGTCACTCATTTAACTACTCTTTGTATCGACAACATTGTAACATCAAAGTGTGTACATCAAAGTGTCTATCTCGAACAGAATAGATAGGGTTTAATAGGATATGTTTCAAATTATGTATTTATTTTTTTTTTCGAGGAGTATAGCACGTTAATTTTGATAATTTAAATTATTCGTTTTTAATTAAAATAATAATATACCTGCAGCTTTAAGCAAAAATTAATAACTATCTTATTTAATTGAATTTAATTTTTTCCAACACTTTAATGATAGCAAAGCTTAAAAATAAAAGAAAAAAAAAACATTTTAGAAGATTAATTTTTATTTTTCAATGTATAAGTCAATAACAATGGCTGTTAACAATAATTAAAGTTAATCTTTAATTTTTTAATTTAACAACAAATGAAATTACTAATTAGATTAATTGAAAAACTGCTGGTTAGTGAAAATTATTAATCATCTAACATCTGCCTTAAAACTGCAAAAAAAGACATTGATCTATTGAAAACCTGAAAATATTTATATCATGAATATATTATTTTGTTTAGATATATTTAATATTTTTAAATACTTATTGCGATTGAAATTTTTTTAAATGAAAAGTTTATATATAAAGTAAAAAAAATATAATTACCATAGTAAATATTTCAATAGACATTGGAGCATTGAAACATTGAATTGTACAAGCTCTGCGAGACCTCATTATTATAAATAACAATTGACGCATAAATGCATTTCGGTTATCAAGATGTGTCATGTCATAAATAACAACTGATGCAGAATAGGCTGCATCACCAACAGCTAAACTTTCTTCTATTATTTCTTGACAAGAGTAACATGCCATAAATAGCATAACTATTGTTGCAAAAAAATATTCAAAACTCAATGCATTGCGATGAAATGTCGTATTAACTCCCTATTGTTGAGAATGAATATGTCTATCAGTATAAAATTATTTAGTCTTGATTTAATTTAGTATTGGTACTTACGGTGACTAGTTGAACACCAGTCAAGCAAATTGTACCAATCGCAGCGATTGCAAGCATAAATATTATTGGACTATACAGATGATCAATTTTTTTTACATATTGAATTAATATTTTGTGTTGCTCTATACATTCTTGAAGACTTCCATAAGGGTTTTTTGGTTTTTTATTTTCGAAATTTCTGACTACTTTAAATGCTGATCGAATTTTATGCTGCAATATTTTAAATTGTCCTGCAGCATATATGTTTATCGTGAATAAATGTGTGATAAAAGCTGTCGTACAAATAGTTACACCAATGGTATTAGCAGCCTGAATTTTTTTTTTTTTTTAAATATTAATTTACTTATTACTTATCGTGCTATAAATCTTAATTATAGTCATAAATTTATTCTCAATTATTTATTAAAATATTACCTGCATAATATAAAATATTTTAAACCACAAATTATTTAATTCCAAATACATTTTGAAAGGGAGTTGTCGACCAATATTCTCATCATATTCTGTAGGAAAAAATTAAAATTGAAATCAAATATAAATATTAGATTTATAATTATGATAGATTAAATTTCTTACTTAAAAATAAATAAATAAATAAATAGACTCACCCAATAAAGGAATAGTAAGATGATGCGTATCAATAGCCAGTATAAGACCAAAAAATGTACCACAAAATAAAATACAAACTTTATTACATTTTTCAAGTATCATTACTTCTGACGAATCATATTGACCTTTCCAAAAAACTTTGTCGGTAAATGAATTTAAAAGCCTTACGTGTTTAATATGCTTCGTAAATCTTAAAACTTTTATAAGTTCTTGAATAGTAGATGAAGTATTTGGAAGATTAAATGCGATAGCCTAATTTTTTTGATTAAAGTTATTTAAGTAAAAGTAATATTTAAAAATATAAAAATAATAAAAAGAAATGAAAATTAAAACTCACACGTAAATCAGCTCTTATATGATAACAATCAATTGATAAAATAGTCAAAGCAATTACTTGTATAGTTATTGTATAAATTATAATTAAGTTTGATAACAATTTTTCACGTGAGTTTTTAGGATACCACATACCAATACATTTCATGAAAAAACGTGTCATTCGTAGTGATACGTGTTTGTCAATTGTTCCACTTCTATCCATAAGATTGATTAATAAAAAAATTGTCGACAAAAAAAAAGAAAAATTAAAAGCAAATAAAGTTAGATGGAAAAAAAAGTTACTTCCTGTGAAAATGATAGACAGATATTAGCCGAAGTAAGAAAAGTAACAAAGTACAAGGTAAAAAAGTTGCTATGAATTTAGCTTATGCTTTGATATTGTTCTTTGATCCTCATAATTATATTGGGTATATCGACGACGACACAGATTGCGTGTGAACTGTAGCCACTGTCATCAATAACAGTCAGAATCTTTAAGTAGAATAGCATCCGCAAAAAATGCACATATGCACTCATAATTTTTTTTTTCAAAGAGTAAGACTTCTCTGTCATTAACCATATCTCTCTATACAGTACTGTTTATCGGCAAAAACCGCTTGTTTAATACTTCAAAAAAAAAAAAATATCAAAAGAAAACTAAAAGTAATATTTTTTTTTTCTTAAACATAAAAAAAAAATCAAACACTAAATTTTCTTCGTAAGAATTACTGTATTCTAGTATTTCGACATGGGAAATATTAGTTTTACTTAGTTTTGTTTTTCGGAGAATTCTTTACTTACCTGCAAGAAAAAAAAAATAAAATAGTTTTATATTCAAATTAAAAATATATATTGCTGAGTGTGTCCATTGTGTTGAAACCTTGAAAAGTAAAACCATTATTACAATTATTATTGTTTTACAATGCAATTAGAAATATTTCTCGGTGTGTTAGTATACAATGTACGAATAAGTGCACACAACATTGTATTTATTATTTTTTATTTGATTCTTCACGTGAAAAAAATTTTAAAAAAATAATTATCGAATTATAATAAATTTAGTACAAATTTTTGAAGGGTTCAGTTTTTATTTTTCAATATATAAGTCGATAACAATGGCTATTAACAATAATTAAAGTTGATCTTTAATTTTTTAATTCAACAAAAAAGAAAGTTACTGATTAGATTAATTGAAGAACTGCTGGGTAGTGAAAATTATTAACCATCGTTAACCATCATTACTTTCTGAGAAAATGATAGATAGATATTAGCCGAGGTAAGAAAAGCAACAAAGTACAAGGTAAAAAAGTTGCTATAAATTTAGCTTATGCTTTGATATTGTTCTTTGATCCTTATAATTATATTGGGCATATCGACGACGACACAGATTGCGTGTGAACTGTAGCCACTGTCATCAATAACAGTCAGAATCTTTAAGTAGAATAGCATCCGCAAAAAATGCACACATGCACTCATGATTTTTTTTTTCAAAGAGTAAGACTTCTCTGTTATTAACCATACCTCTCTATACAGCATTGTATAACGGCAAAAAACGCTCGTTTAGTACTTCAAAAAAGAAAAAATATCAAAAGAAAACATAAAAAAAAAATCAACTACTAAATTTTCTTTGTAAGAATTATTGTATTCTAGTATAATTTCGACATGGAAAATATTCGTTTTACTTAGTATTGTTTTTCGGAGAATTCTTCACTTAACTGCAAGGAAAAAAGTAAAAAAACGTTTTGTATTCAAATTATAAAGACATATTTCTTTGAGTGTGTCTATTGTGTTGAAACCTTGACAAGTAAAACCATCATTACTATTATTGTTATTATTTTACAAATGCAATTAAAAATAAGTTTCGGCGTGTCAGTGTACAATGTATGAATGAGTGCATACACCATTGTACTTAGTATTTTAATTTGATTTCTCACGTGATATTATATTGTAAGCATCAATATAAGAAATCCAAAAGGAATTTTTAAAAAAAAATTATTTAAATATCATAAGTTTAGTACAAAAATTTTAAAGGGTTAATTTTTTATTTTTCAATATGTAAGTTAGTAACAATAGCTTTAAACAATCATTAAAATAAATCTTTAATTCAACAACAAATAAAATTACTAATTAGATTTATTAAAGAGTTTCTCGGTCATGAAAATTAGGTATCATCTAACATCTGCCTCAAAACTGCAAAAAAAGACATTGATTTATTGAAAACCTGAAAATATTTAGATAAATATATCACTTCGTTTAGATATATTTGAAATTTTTAGTTACTTGTTGCGATTGAAATTTTTTTAAATGAAAAGTTTATATATCAAGTAAAAAAAATATAATTACCATAGTAAATATTTCAATTGACATCGGAGCACTGAAGCATTGAATTGTACAAGCCGTGTGAGACCTCATTATGATAAACAACAATTGACGCATAAATGCATTTCGGTTATCAAAATGTGTCATGTCATAAATATCAACTGATGCAGAATAGGCTGCATCACCAACCGCTAAACTTTCTTCTATTATTTCTTGACTAGAGTAACATGCCATAAATAGCATAACTATTGTTGCAAAAAAAAATTCGAAACTTAATGCATTTCGATGAAATGTCGTATTAACTCCCTATTGTTAAGGATAAATATGTATATCCGTAGAAAAATATTTTTTTGTATTTGAATAATGATACTCACAGTGACTAGTTGAAAACCCGTTAAGCAAATTGTACCGATTGCAGCTATTGCAAGCATAAATGTTATTGGACTATACAGATGATCAATTATTTTTACATATCGAATTAATATTTGGTGTTTTTCTATACATTTTTGAAGACTTTTAAATGGATCTTCTTGTTTTTCGTTTTCAAAATTTCGGGCTTTTTTAAATGCTAATTGAATTCTATGCTGCAAAATTTGAAATTGTCCTGCAGCATATATGTTTATTGTGAATAAATGTGAGATAAAAGCTGTTGTACAAACAGTTACACCAATAGTATTCGCAGCCTGTAATTTTTCTTAAAATATCATTTACCGTGCTATAAATCCCAATTAATCATAAATTTGAGTCCTAATTAATTTAGAAAAATATTACCTGCAAAATATAAAATATTTTAAACCACAAATTATTTAATTCCATATACATTTTGAACGGGAGTTGTCGACCAATATTATCATCATATTCTGTAGGAAAAAAATAAATAACAATCAAATATAAATATGAGACTTATGATATTTCTTACTTAAAAATAAATAAATTAAAAAACTTACCCAATAAAGGAAGAGTAAGATAATGCGTATCGATAGCTAGTATAAAAAAAAAAAATAAACCGCAAAATAAAATACAAATTTTATTACATTTTTCAAGTATCATTAATTCTGATGAATCATATTGTTCTTTCCAAAAAACATTTTCGGTAAATGAATTTAAAAGATGTACGTGTTTAATGTGTTTTGTAAATCTTGAAATTTTCAAAAGTTCTTGGATAGTAGTTAAAGTAACTGGAAGATTGAATGCAATAGCCTATTTTTTTTTTTTTTTATTAAAGTTTGAATAAAATTATTACTTAGAAATATAACAAGAAATAAAAATTAAAACTCACACGTATATCTGCTCTTATGTGATAAAAATCAATTGATAAAATAATCAAAGCAATTACTTGCATAGTTATTGTATAAATTATAATTAAGTTTGATAAAAATTTTTCACGCGAGTTTTTAGGATACCACATACCAATACATTTCATGAAAAAACGTGTCATTCGTAGTGATACGTGTTTATCAATTGTTCCACTTCTATCCATAAGATTGATTAATAAAAAAATTGTCGACCAAAAGAAAAAGAAAAATTAAAAGCCAATAAAGTTAGATGGAAAAAAAAGTTACTTTTTGAGAAAATAATAGACAGATACTAGCCGAGGTAAGAAAAGTAACAAAGTACAAGGTAAAAAAGCTGCTATAAATTTAGCCTATGCTTTGATATTGTTCTTTGATCCTCATAATTATATTGGGTATATCGACGACGACTCAGATTGCGTGTGAACTGTAGACACTGCCATCAATAACAGTCAGAATCTTTAAGTAGAATAGCATCCGCAAAAAATGCACACATGCACTCATGATTTTTTTTTTTTTCAAAGAGTAAGACTTCTCTGTTATTAACTATAACTCTCTATGTAGTCTAATAGTCAAGAACGCTTATTCAATACTTCAAAAAATAAAAAATATCAAAAGGAAAACGCAGGTGTTTTCTTGGACATGAAAAAAAAAAAAATCATACACTAAATTTTCCAAGTAAAAATTATTGTATTCTAGCATTTTGACATGAGAAATATTCGTTTCACTTAGTTTTGTTTTTCGGAGAAATTTTTACTTACAAGAAAAAAAATATAACAGTTTTATATTCAATTTATAAATATATATAGATATCTCTGATTGTGTACATTGTGTTGAAATATTGACATTACATTGTAGACATTTTATTCCTTCACTTATTTTCCTTAATTTTCATCGGATATTTATTTATTTTCCAAAGAAATTCCTTGTGATTCATCCAGCATTTGACGGAATATTGTGAAAAAAGACATCGACTTTGTTAGAACCTTAAAAAGTAAAATCATTATTAAGTTTTTCTTTTCACAAATGCAATTGGAAAATATATTTCAGTGTGTCAGTATAAAAGTGCATACAACATTGTATTTTTTATTTGAAATTTTAGCATATAATAGATAATCAGTACAAACCTTTGTGAATATTTCAACTGACATTATGGAAAATCCCCACATTGTCAGTACACATGGTTTTTGTGATCTCATGATGACAAATATCAATGCCTGTCGAAAGTATTTCCCTTCTTCCACGTTTGATAAATCATAAAAATTTGTATTATACAAACTATCACCAACCGCCAAACTTTCGACAAATATTTTTTGACATGAATAACATGCCATGTAAAGCAACACAATTGACCCAATAAAAAACTCAATACTCAGGGCATTACGATGAAAAGAATTTTCACCTCCCTGAAAATATTATTTCAATTGTATAACTAGATTATCATTTTGAAAATTTTTTACTTCGTGAACGGTTAAAAATTTAAGCTGTTATTCAATTAGATATGTTTTCGCATCAATTTAAATTCAAATAATCATTTTATTCTGTGAAAAATTTCGTTTCATTCACATACGTATGATAAATTTTCCTCATACAATTAATTATTTATATATACTAGGCGATTATGCTACATCTTACCGATATATTTAGTCAGGACCTCGAAACACGACAGTGATTCGAGCCGGTTGGCATAAAAAAATATCTATTATATTTCTTATTAGTTAATTGAATAAGTAGACAAATTTGAGAATTTTCCTATTTTGCGTTTATCGGTAAAAAAATCGAGAACATTGAGAAAAAATTCATATGTATTGTCCAGCGTATACAGAGTCTTGAGTTTTTTACAGGAAAACGCAAAATAGGAAATCTTTGAAATTTGTCTAGTTGATTAAGTAACTAACAACGAATATTATGGATATTTTTATTTGTCAACCGAAGCTTTTGTTTATAAAATATTAAATAAACAAAATTTTAATAAAGCCACTCGAAATTTTTAAAACGCGATTATTTGTTTATTTAATATTTCATAAACAAACATTCCGGTTGGCATAGAAAAATATCTATTATATTCCTCATTAGTTACTTAATCAACTAGACAAATTTCAAAGATTTCCTGTTTTGCGTTTACCGGTAAAAAAATCGAAAACATCGAGAAAAAATTCATATGTATTGTCCAGCCTATACAGAGTCTTGAATTTTTCACCTAGTTGATTAAGTAACTAACAAGGAATATTATGGATATTTTTATTTGTCAACCGAAGCTTTTGTTTATAAAATATTAAATAAACAAAATTTTAATAAATTATTGGTAAAACAAACCATCACAACTTGAAAACCATTCAAGCATATTGTCCCAACAGCTCCAATCGCGAAGATAAAATTAATCGGACTATATAGATATTCTATCGTGTCCATATATTTTATCATCACTTGATGATGTCGTATGTGTTTTTTTAGGCTTGCATATGATAATTTTGTTCTCTCGCTACTCGTTAAACCATCATTGCTTTTTTTGTAAGAATATTTTTGACAAGTCTGCATTAGTTTGCGTTGAAGAATTTGAAATAAACCAGCTGCATAGACATTTATCGTGAATAAATATGTACAAAATGCTGTTGAACAAACAGCTACCCCAATTGTTGATGCTGCCTAAATCACCAAACCATTAACAATTTTAACTGAATTATTTCAATTTCAGTTATAACTTTGTTTTACCTGTATGAAATAACAAATTTCAAAAATTGGAGTATATTTACTAGCTTCAAAATATACATTAAATGGCAATGATAAATTCCCACCATCATATTCTAAAAATTTAATAATAATATTTATGGATAGAAAAAATTAATAATATATTAATTATTCTTTACCGAGCATCGGAATAGTGATGTAATGTATAGCAATTGCTAAAACAAGAAAAAAAAATATACCACAAGATACAATGCAAACTTTATTACATTTTTTGAGTATCAAAATTTCTGACTCATCATATTTTGTTTTCCAAAATGTTTCTTCTGTGTATTTGTTGAGAGACTGTACTTCACCTCGATTAATTGTAAATGTAATCATTTTAAAAAGTTCCTGAATAATTGATACTGTCACTGGTATGTTAAAAGCAATTGCCTGCATAACGAAATTTCATTAACTTCATTAGAAACAATTATAGAAATTATTTTATTAAAAAATCTTACTCGTATGTCACCAAAAATATAATAAATATCAATAAGCATAACAATTAAACCAATTGACTGGGCTGTGATCGTGTACACTGTAATTATCATTGAAATAATTGCATCTTGTGTTGTCTTTGGATGCCACATGCCAATACATTTCATCAACAATTTTATCATTCGCAAAGATATATGTTGATCAATTTTATAATTTTTTTCATTCTTCTCTGATGTTTCAGTTGTTATGTAGTTATTTTTTTTTGTCATTTTTAAAAATATTTACAAATATGAATTTAATTTTTATTACACGGTCACATTATGTTGAGTTATGATAAAATCAAAGTTGAATAACAAAAGTACAATTGTATTTTATGGAAAACTGTGAATTAAATTAGTAAAGTTTTGAATTGACAATTTTCTTACTTCTTCAGTGATATACATATAAATCTGTGGGAAAAAGACATGTTGAGCTAAGTACAAGTTGTATTCGTAGAATTTTTTTCTACCTTTGTCATCATTTTTTTTTTTGAATCCCACCAATTGTCTTCGATTGCGTGTAAGGTGTTTTTTTTATTCACTTTGGTTGCAATAGTCTGTAATCGTATTTAAACGGTGGGCGTGTTAAGAAAAAAAAAGTCTAGAGTTTCCTTTTAATAATAATTTCTTTTTTCGTTGAGCTCTCATGTATGACCTGACTAATATTCAGCAAGTGATCGATATCAATGGCTGTTCAATCAGTACAAGTGATAAGCTAGAATGTTTTCAAAAATTAAAATACTAAACATACCGAAATCAGTTAATAGCCGACCAGACAAAAAAAT
This sequence comes from Aphidius colemani, assembly GCA_030523065.1. Taxonomy (NCBI): domain Eukaryota; kingdom Metazoa; phylum Arthropoda; class Insecta; order Hymenoptera; family Braconidae; genus Aphidius; species Aphidius colemani. The sequence continues at coordinate 35,936 of JAPYYR010000257.1, read as the reverse complement.
TTAATTGACTCAATTTGTTCGCGGTAAATTGAATTAGCAAGTGATGTTGTTTTATGCATTTTGCAAAATTTTTACAAACAATTTAAATATTGTGAGTAATAGAATTTTTTTTTCTTCTCGCATTCATTGGCTGACAGTCATTATATTTTTCATGTCACAATTTTTTTCTACCATCAATCATTAGTTGTATTCAGAAGCTTTTCGTTGAATCGAAAATACTGTAAATTTTGTTGCAGCAATGATTCATATGACAATGCTTATAAATGAACAACCTTTTTCTTGTTGTAAAATTTTAAAATAATCAATTTAGGGCCAGTTAATTTGAAGCGTATAATTAATAATTTATATTTAAAAAAAAAACCCACGTAAAAATCTACTATAGTTAGTGCAGCAAAATATTAAATTTAGTAATACTTTTTTTTTCTTTTCTATATTATTTGGTACCGAATCCAAGAAAAAGTAGATAGAATTTTGCGAGTCGAATTAAAAGTGCCTCACGCATGTCGTGTCTGTGTCAAACTAACACATTAAATTAAAGATTGACAGCTATCGCGTGTGTAAATTGTTATTTGCTAGTACACCTCGCATCGATTAGTAATTGCTCATATAATAAAGCTACATCAATTTTCTAGCAATCAATAAAATTTTGTTTTTCTGATATAATAATGGAAATGTCATAACTGACATATATCAGCTGGAAAAATATATTAATAAAAATTGCAAAAAATACTGAAGTGAAATCAAATGTTAGGTCAATGTGTTCGAGTATCCATTTGAGTTCAGAATAAAATATATTTCTTTTAAAAAATCTTGCAGGGAATGACTTGATTGATTTTTCACTTTAAAAATTTTTCACTTGGTTCGCAATTAAAAGTATATTGACAATTTAATTTTATACTTGGTCTATTTAGTAAATAGTTCTATTTAATTAAATCAGCTAATTTGACTAATTGATATTTTTTTTTTTTATTGCGCTTCATAGCTGTAAAACAATTAAAGTTTAAATACAAAAATAGACACAATTCAACTACCACATTATGCACAATTAATTTTTAAGAACAAAAATAAATAGATTTGATTAACTATTGAAAACTGCTCAGTATTATCAGCAAGAAATAGCAAAATCAATAGCAATCAGTCGGTAATATATAAATACTATGATAAAACGCCAGCAAGTAATTATTTTCCAGCAGCTGAAATTTTCGACGACTGATACAGTTGATGAATAAAAATCATCTATAAAAATCTATCAAATATTTCAATTAATAAATTCAAGTTTTTGATACAAACAAAAAACATACTTGAAAATAAATTTAGTATTGTTTTTTTCTTTGTCATAAATTCTTCTTATGTAAACTAGTTTAATTAATCTAAATTAAACTGATATATTTTATATTAAAATTCAGCAAAAAAATAAGATAGAAAATAAACATAAATATTGTAATTTATTCAATATCAATTACATTTATTTAATTGCTCATTATCTCTAATATTTTAACAGAAATACAAAGCATTTGCATTGTTGATAATCAATTATTGGTTTCTATTTTCTCATTGAATAAAAGAACAATAAAATAATAATAAATACATACACTAATTAAATTGAATAAAATAAAATAAAAGAAAAAGGAAAATATAGTGCTCTAACTATTTATTAAGGTGATGTTGAATAAAACTTATTCAACACTCGTTTCAGCAATAAGTCCCTTTAGTATTTCAAGACCTTCATCACAAGCATTACTGTATCCAAGCGCCGAACTTTTCACTCTATCCGCCCACTCGGCAACATTTTTATACTCATCGAGCTCAAAGCCAAAAGCCTGCAAGTAATATGTATCCAAAGACAATCAAAAAAGTATAAATAAAATAATCTTTGTAATATTATACAGAAAAATAATAAAACAAAAATATAAATCAAGTTGAAAAAAGTAAATAATAAATACTTCAGCTGTTGCGACAGTAGCAATCAGTGCTAAATCAGCAATTGTTAAATCACTTCCAGCACAAAAATCTGTAGCTTGATTCTCTAAGAAATGTTCAAGTATACCAAAAGCATTCTTCATTTTTTCATAATTTGCTTCAACGTATTCACTTTGACCTCGAAATACAACTGGATACTAAAAAACATAAATTGGAAAAAAAATATTAACTTTTTTTTTTCTTAATTTTTTTATCAACTTTTAATTAGCTAAAGTTTTATTTATGGTTACTTAAATTTTCTCATCCCTCTATTTTTTTAACTTGTTTTATACTTACATAGTAATTTGAAATAGCAGTGTAAAGTGTACTTGCATCAAAGTGCATTCGTTGATGAACAAGTGCACGAGCTCTTATACTTTTTGGATACAATTTTGTATTCTGATTACCATATTGATCGGCCAAATAGCACATTATAGCACGACTTGAAGTATAAAAATTAGTTATTTATAGAATTAAAAGAAAAAAAAAAACATTAATTTTATTATAATTATGATTATTAATCATTGATTACCTTTCGCCTAAACTGTAATCATCATCAACGATAAATGGAATTGTCTTTTGTGGATTCATCTACCGAAATTTTCAATCTTTTGTTAATTTTTATTTTTACTTTAATTAACATATTACTTACCTCTGCATACTCTGGTGCCAATTGTTCACTAGCTGTTAAATCGACCATTTTATAATTGAAATTTATACCAAGTGCCTCGGCTGTTAACATAACAGCACGACATGGCGAACTCATTGGATGATAGTACAGATCAATTACCATTATTGAAACCCAAAATAACTAATTACGTATAGCCAAAATTAATCAATAATTATATTTTAATCTCTCGAGATTTTATGTATCAACACAAAAGACGGTTTTTTACTTTTTATTTTCGAATATATACTGAGGATTAGTTTGATTAACAACCTGCTTATGTCGAGCTAGCACGATTTACTGAGGCAATGCAAGTAGGTTTTGTCACAGAAAGGTTATAGATATTTTTACAAATTTAAAATATTTAGAATTGAGTTGTTGTATGAAATAGAGCTTCAACTTTTGTTTCTATTCGATTGACCTTGTTGTACCCTATATACTAACTTTATTCGATTTCATTTAATTTTTTATTTTTCTTTCATAAAATATTAAAACTTATTGTTTTGTTTTTTCAATGAAAACTAAGTCTAGCTATAAGTTGAATCGACAGTTTGTCATTTTTTTTTTCGACAAACAAGGCAGTTAGATATTTTTTCTATTTTTTTATTGAGATTTTTTCTTGTTGATAATACGCTTAAATTATTATAGCTTCATAAATTATTTCAGTTACTTTTTATAATTTATAGATTTTTTAAAATAAAATTTAATTAAATAATAATATCAGAATTATTCTGATATTGTTTATTAAATTTTTAATTTCTCTATTGAAATTTTTCATTCTTGATTTTTTAAATACTAATTAAATTATTTTTCAAAATTTTATTTGCATTCAGGTTATTCAATTTTTTATTTATACTTGATGATAAATTATTTAAATTCAATTCTATCTGGATCATTTTTTTCACTTGCATAAATATGACAAATAATCAAGTTTTATTTCAGTCATTTTTAATAATTTCTTAAACTATTAATAAATCTGCTTTTAATATGTGGTGAATTTTTATTATCGACAAAAAAATAGGACTTTTTATTGATATTTTCATATTAAATACGGATTAATATTTAGATTATGTTCAATTAGTTGTTGTATGCATATATTTAGCCTTGGGCATTATCTGGTATGTCGCTAATTTCAAAATGCCTTTAATCTAACATCATAAAAATTCTATCCAGCACATATAAAACCTCAATTTGTTTTCTATTTTTATCTGTGTAAAAATTCTCTTAACATTTTCTTCATACTGGAATTTACATACATTCGGTCAAAACAACAAACAATTTTTACATTTATTTTCAAATGTATACACAACTATTTGTTATTATTATTATCATTATTAAATTTTATACAAGTACTTTCATTGTCAAACGTATTAAGTTGAAAACAATGGTTATATGAACATTGTCATTTCATTCGTACACTACCGATTATAATAATTGGCCTGTGGCTGTGAATTCAACTTTCGTTTATTAGATTTTCGATTCAAGCATGCATATCTAGAATCCAATATATATATTTGTTGTAACGACAAATTTTAGTCATATATGGTAGCATAAAACTGATTATTAAACTTATTGAAATGTCTCTATTAATTTACAATCGTTTATACAAATGTACAAAATATCTTTTACTTTGAGATGAAATAATTTTGTATTTATTAATAAAATTTTCCAATTAAATGCAGTGTTATTCAATATAACAAACATTTAAAATAGTATTTTTTTTAATTTTTACTTTTCAAATTAGTTTGAGAATATTATATGCAAATATTTAAATTTATTTCTGGCATTCGTTATTGATTTTCCTCTACATGATACTTCAGCTTTAATATTTTTCAATTGATCTTTATATTTAGTAGAGATAATATTTATTTAATTTAATAAATAATACGTATCATATATAATTTCATGCATTAAATAATTTTATCAAATTTATTTTAATATAATTACTGGGGGGATATTTTTTTCTTTTACTTTAAATTGAAAATATTTGCAATAAGGAAGGACAAGGTTGGAGATCGTCATGTTTTAGTTTAAAGTATAAATGTAACCATCGAAAAACTTTTCAAGAAAAGTTTAACTATGAACACGAGTTTTATAAAAGTTTTCTTGGGTAATTCAACCAATATTGTCAGATAATACAAATTGTTTTCATGACTTAACGAAAAAAATATATATAAATAAATGAAAAAACTTGAAAAATAATTTTATTGGTTGACATAAATAAAGTAAATAAATAAAAAATCATATTAACTATATAATATAATTTTAAAAACTCTAAAGTTTTCTCACGTTATAGAAGTACCCGATACTTTTATCACTTGATTGTTCTATACTAGAAAAGCTTTGAAAAGATTTCTATTGTTTAACTTAGACAATGGTTTGATTTCGTGGGTATTTGAACAAAACAATAGTCTGGCTATTTATTTATGTTGATGTTAAGAAATAGTGACCATTATTTTTTATTTAATAATCGCACTCAAATATTTGATAATAGTTTACATAATTTTTATTAATTACAAAATGAATAAATCGTATTAAATTATCATGTCAAAGTATTTAGTTGCTTTTATAAACTTAAGGATATTTTTTAATCCACGATATCAAATTTACATTGAAAAGAAACTTAAAATATTATATCTTTTGATACTTAATATTTCTATATTAATTTATCTTCAATCTTGATATTGAATTAAATATCAGGGCGTGATATTTTTTTACTATCATTTAATTTAATATTATTTATAATTTTATATGTCTAGTCTAGTCTGTAAATAAATCAATCTAATAATTATTGAGTCAAATGTTAATTGGGAGCTTTAACCTCACAAGTCTAAAAAGTTTTTTAATTTATTTTAAATTAGGTATTCAATTTACAAAAATACATATCCGATATTTATTGCTTATTTTGCTATTAACACTGTCAAATTTTATAGCTATTTTAATTATTTTAATGTATAAATATAAATTAGCTTGTTGATATTAATAAACAGTTCTCCTTCCTCGGCAAAAATTATATATACACATTTAAATATACATTAATCAAAATATATTTGATATAATTTATTAGAGCTAAAAGTTGAAATTGAAACAAATAATTTATGCGTTTTATTTTATATTGATTTTTTTTTTTAAAATATCAACATGAAAAGTCATTTTGAAACATGTAAAAATAAATTTACATGAAAAATGCATTTTCAAGAAAATTTTACGCGAAAAAAATATTGGAAGCATGTGTGTCGTTGCATTCTCCTGCAGCTTTCGGCACTTCTTACTGCTTTTTTAGTAATAAAAAAAAAAAAAAAATGAATGGGGTGTTGCCTCAATATTAATCACGAACCATATGTGCACGCCGAATTCGTATCGATTTACAAAAGAATGTCGTTAAATTTATTCTCACAATAAATATATATATATATATATTTTAACACTGCAGTCACAAATAATTTAAAACACGTATTTTCCTTGACTTTAAAAAAATATATAGATAAATAAAAATGCATATAAAAAATATATATTAAAATAAAATGAACGTTTTACAAGTTTCCTCGACAAACGCCTTGTTGTCTTCTATAATATTGTATAATTGCTTCTCTTCTATTTGTCAGTCGTTTTATTCACGTTTCTCATTCCATTTACATCATCTCACAATATATTATTATTATTATTATTATTATTTTAATATTATTATTAATTTCATTATCATTTGAATAGATTTAAAGGAAAACTTTAAAAATATTTTTTTTTCGTATCCACAAAGGTTGTTAATTAAATTAAATACAAAAAAATAGAAACAAAAACATAATAATAACAATATTCTGTTGCTAATATGACGTATAAAGATTATTTTTTTTCTTTTTTTTTAAAATAAACACGAAATAAAAACTCATTATTGAAATAGCGAAAAAATTCATTTAGTAATGTATTTTTTCGTTAGGAAAATAAGTTTTTAATAAAATGTATAATTATAATTATTGTAGAATTTTTTTTCCATTATTCATTTGTGAATAGTGCTGTATGATAGATTTTTTGTAAAAAAATATCATTTTGAATAGTTTATTACAATGCTATTTTAGTAAAATGAGAGACTTCATTAATCAAAAAAAGATTATAAAAAACAAGTAGTACAAGTCAACGAATGTTCAGCCGGTAAATGTGAAAATTCGTCTGATAAACTTGAGTTATTAGTGATAGAATTATTCAACTTTTTAATATAAAAATTCAATCGAAGATTGATAACTTTCTTTCGTCTTGGTTTTTTTTTTTTTTTTCTTTGTTAATACTTATCCAAACATAACTTCTCTCAAGATAAGCCATCATAGTTGAATTGATAAAAAAATAAAGAAAATTTCTCAACTTTAGTATTTGGCTTAACTTTAGAATTGAATATTTCAATACTTTACTGTAATTTTATATAGACTTTTCTGATATCCCAAAAGCATCATCGATAACTGTTGTAACAATTTGCTATTTAAAGATTTAACAAATATTGAATATTCTTCTGTGATCTTGGAAGTCATAAAATATAAGTACTTACCTAAAAAAAATATCGGATTTAATTATTAACTTTTAGTAAAATTAACTATCACAAAATTAAGCTCAACATCAAAAGCTTTAGGTAGCATTATTACAACAAGGGTTGGCGTGACTATAAAAAGCGTAAAAAAAATCGATCCCCAATATTTACAAATCAGTTGAAATAAAGAAAAAATAAAAATAAAATAATAATTCTATAAAGCTAAATTTTTCCAGTATTTATTAACTGAGTTTTGCAATTATGAAAAAACTTTTTTTTCTTTTATTAATATCTGTATTAATATTCGCAACTGTTTGATACAATTTCATTTAATTATTAGAGTAATTAAAAAACTTGGTGTTTTCATTATTAATATTATAGAAAAAAAGGGAAATAAAATTGCAGCTATCCAAGTAAAACAAAAAAAAAAAAAACTTTTTTAAAACTAATATCAAATATAATTTCGTGATTAATATTATTATCTCAATTCTGTGATGTTAATTAATTTGATATTTGATTATACAGTTTAGTGCTATCACTACTGGGGCTGTCAATATTGATGAACAAAAAAAATCCTATTTACGTAGTATTGTTCGTAAAAACAGCGTTGACATTCGCTTCTGTAACTATTTCAATGTTTTTTTTTATATTATTTTTAATTGTTTTTTTTTTTACTTTGTTTATTTTACCTTTTATTTTTACTCGTTGTTTTTTTTTCTATTGTCTCTCCAGTGCATTGGTCAGCGAAACGTTGACGGAATGAATTCGTATTGTTTATATTTTTTTTATTTTTTCTAAATACAATGAAAATTTTACAAACGCATGCGTATAAATAATTTTTTGTTGTCATGACGATAAATTCAAACAATAGGGTGACAAAATGAGTGTAATCTGACAGGACATTCTTCGAGGTCTCGTTTTATCGACTTGACAATATCGTTTATTTACAACTCATTTTACTTTCATTTATCTTTTTTTTTATTTTTTAATTATCCTCTTTTGTTTTATTGCAATTTTCAATAGCACTCATTTCAAGTATATTTAGCTGTTTTGTTATTTCTGCAATCAATCTCGTTGGAATCCTATTATCAATAAAAAATATATAAAAAAAAATTCACATTGCCCTATATTTTTTATTTAATTATATTTTTAATTAAATTGATATTTATTTTTATTATAAATTTACATCTTCAATAAAAAATAAACTCTTAATTACTGTTAATTTTTGAGCTCACATTGAGCTCATGTTTATTTGAAATATCCTCTATGTATAATTTAATGACCTCAATTTTTAGTTCAGCTTATTTTAAAACTTGAAAACTCATTAATTTTATTTTGTTTATAATTAAAATCACTCTATTTTTATCAAATGAGAATGAAATTTATGAATATAAATGTGTGATGTGAACGATATTAATGCCCACAATGTTAATTGTATGACAATGCTCATAGCTTTTGTATTCTATGTGACTAAATATATTTATATGTATATAATTGAAAGATTTCGAATCACAAATATTGAATAAAATTAGTGCACATGCTCATGCTTCATACTGCATTTCATAAAATTCTATGAGCTCACATTAAATCCACGTATATATTCAAACTGACGGAATTTACCTTCAAATATATGTATAATGCACATGTGTATAGATAAAAGGTAAATAATTTTATACTATACATCAATGTGCTTTATCATTTTGATTGTAAAATTCAAATCATCGCGTGATTGCCACTTAATTTTCATTTAATACCAGCGTTGCATTATACATAATTATCCTTTATTATATTTAATTTCTAATGATAATTATCATCAGCAAAATATGTATAAAAAGGGAAAAATCCAAAACAATTAATTGCATATGAATATAAAATGTAAGAAACAAACAAACAGTCACATAATTATTGACACTTGGTAGCATTTCTGGTCAATTTTACATGTAACAGGTGGTAAATTGCTTGAATAGTCGTCAACATCAAAGAGTTATGATTTTATTTGAAGAAAAAGTTCGTAAATTACACACAAATAAATCAAGATATACATAAAATATTTATTTTTAAATATAAATTTTTGTTTATGAGTATTAGTAAATTTATGCTGAATAAACTGCTGATTATAAGGCAAAAAAAAATAAAAAAATAGTCAAAACAAAATAATGGTATTTATATGGTTTAATAATAGCAATGGTAAATTAAACAAAATTATTCGACGCATGCATTGATAAATTTTATCGATAATCTACTGCAATAATAATAACGAGTTTAAGAGAGAGAAAATAATCAGTAGATGAGTGGGAAAGCCATCGTTACGTCAATGATTTACCATCGTTTGATCCTCGGCTTTTGGAAGCTCTAAATTTTGATGGTTTGTTGTTGATTACCCACGAAATCTATATTGACCTCTATTACCGATTCCATCATAGACACATTAATTTTATATAAAAGTTACTATTGCTGAATGATCATTTTTTTGAAATTTATTTGTTTAATTTTATTTATATCATAAAATAGTTTTATTTAATTGGCTAAAAACAATTAATTCAAATTTTTATTGTCGTTTAATTTGTGTGTAACGTTAAAATCAGCTTAGTATCTTTCTTTTTTTTGATGCCATGAAAATTCAATGGGACATCAGCCAACTGAAATACAAAATAATCCTCTTTGTTTCATTAAAAAAATAAAAAGTTACATTAAATTATATAAGTATATATTCTTCTTTTTGTTTTAACAAAGTAAAAAAGATTTTTTTTTCTTTGCTTCAATATGACATCTATGTTTTTCTTATATCAAAATCAAAATTTATCTAACGATTTTTATTTATTTATTTATTTATTTTTTATTCGAGTAAGTTGCTATAAATGTATGATATATAGAAAAGTATGTATTCTATATATTATATAATGAAATGCCTTGAAATTGTATAAATGTGAGGATTTATTTTTATATCGTGAGAAAATGTACAGATGTATTGTATATATAATGAACGAGTGAGGGTTACCTCCAACCAAGTCAATGTTACTATTCTCGTTTGAGTAACCCTTACCACACAATTCTGTACTCACTTTATCCATTTCTCTACTACCTTACTTTCTTTATTGAATCAAGGCCGCATCACTTTTTTCCATTTTTCCTCGTTTACTTCACAGAAAAAAATAAAATAAAATATAAGAAAAGTTGGGAATTTCATTTGCTGAACATTGCAAAATTTATTATTTTATCTTATTTTATTTGATGTCTTTTTTTCTTGCAAATCAATTTGATCAATATAATATTTCATATATATATATATAAAAATTGAATACAGATATAATATAATTCAAAAAAAATTATACCGCAAATAGCTTAGTGTTTATATTTTTTTTTTTGACAAAACTATTCACTGATTTTATCAAATTTTTATTTCATAATATTCTGTTTATAAATAGACTGAATATTCCACTATGTATATACATAATATACATAATTGAATATATTTATTTAATTTATTTTGAGTATATAACAGAATGCTTTGACAAGCTTTTCCATTTTATTAATAATTTGTTGTGGTAGTTGAGGCGTGCTTTTACAATATCACACATGTATACGTTGACATGCTAGTGGTCATGGTCATCCCTCGGTTGATAAAGCTAGATGCCAACATACTTGTTTGGTCTAATGGTATTGGGCACCAGTCGGATCTCATCATTATATGGTCCAGTGTAAATACCCTGTTCAAAGAAACGTAAAAAAAAAATATTAATAAAAAGTTAATAACATATGTGCCTGGATTATCCTCCCATCAAAAAATGAATAAAAAAAAAAAAGAATATTGATAAAAAGTAAAAGATTAGTAGTATACATATATAAACTTGTCACCAACATTGAATAAGCGTAACAAAAAAAAAAAAAATGATAAAATAGCTACAAGTGTGTCAAATGAAGGAGAAAAAAGGGTATAAAAATGAAAGAATAAAAAAAGAAACAGTGGGGTTGAAGGGACACTTGATTCCCGGTTAATAAAACGTTACAGTGGACATAAAGTGATACGATGATATATGACAAACTGACATATATACATATTGAGAAACTAAGGGTAGCTAGAGAAATGAACGAGAAGGATAAAAAGGGCGTGAGGGTACTAGGTTGAAGAGGCAACACAACATCAGAGGGGTTTTATAAAAGAGCGCAGTCGCAAAAACAGCCACCGCCTGTATCTGATTCACCCTTGGATATTTCTATGTGCGCGGTTTATATATTCAATTCTAAAAGAACGCGTCGTGGCAAAGTGTTGAAATATCTCAGTGTTTGACTTGTGTGAGCCGCGACAAGATCGACATAATTCAATTTTAATTGAAATGATCAATTTCATGATACTGAAGTGCATTGTAAATGTTTAATTAAGTGATTTGATAATCAGTGTTAAATAATGAACTCTTTATAGAAAATAAAATCATTAATATACAAGGATTAATATAAAAAAAATTAATTTATACTTTTTGCGGTTTAAAAATTGTATTATTATACAGCTGATGAATTACATGACTGAAATGTGCACATCACGTGTGTAAAAAAAATCATCATTATTTTTTACCCATGTTGTGATAAAAAGATTAAAATAAAAAGTTGTTGTTGTTATTAACGAAAACTGGATTTTATAATAACACTTTTTAATTAACTTTTTTATTGTAAAAAGTTTTGTCTTGTTTCGTCGATTTTTTTTTTTTATTAATTAAGATGTTGTAATTTTTTTTTGTTTTTTCTGTATATTTATGTTCGGTTGGTTGGTTGAACTTCCAGTTGAATAAGTTTTTCGTGTAATATCAGTGTTGTATGTATGGTACAAATCTGGCAAATAAGAAGCTGGTTTGAAGAGGGTTATAAAGCAAAAAAAAAGTTAATAAAAAAATGCATAGAGGCACGAATAAGGTGGAGCTGTAATTTTTTTCGTACTGTGAAGTTAAGAAAAAATAAAAGCGAAAAACAAAGTGGTAAAAAAGTGGCTTCAAATGTGTCCATGTAATATTTTATTTCAATTTAATATTTATCTCTTTGTTGTGAATTTAAAATAATTTAAAATATCGTGTCTGTTTTGTTAATTAATTTATGATAATTTATGATAATTTTTTTTTACGACTTAAACACATTAGTGTTTTGCTGAGTGTATTTTATTTGAGTATAAAATCAAGTTATCATAATTACTAATAAATTTCTCAAAATCGACATTTAGTTATGTTTGAATAGTCAAATTGAATGTCGAGTCGAAACCATACCCTCTAACTACCACCCCAATTTCACTCCCAACTGTTCTGTGTGTCAATTTCAATGTGTACTTCACTAAGCAAATCTAACATTAACGTTTAACAGAGTGACCTGTGTGTGTTTACATGACGACTAAGTTAACACAACTTGATACAATTTATTTAATTTGTCATGTATATAAATAAAAAATATCACAAATCAATCAAGACTGTAAATAAATTTTAAATTAATACATAAATAATATAAATTATAATTAATATTGCAAAATAAAATTTAAAAAATGATTAACTTCTTCTTTTTTTTTTTTTACATTTTCGATGAAATAGTCATAAAGCTTTTCTTTTATTCTGGGATTATAAAAAGAGTGAATAACTTCCTATTTCAATTTTAATTACAATAATGGACATTAAAACTCTATAATACTAAAATATATGACACATTTTTTCTCAATAATACATTTAAAAAATTCAAGTTAAATTCACAAAGTAAATCAATTTTAAAAAAAAGTGTTTTATTAATAATAAAAAAAAAGTTGGAATTGAAAATTTTCAATCAATGAGTATACATGCATAGTTTTAATACAAAGTACATAATAGTTTTAAAACTTTTCGTCAGTCAACGTCGCAAGTGCATTATAACTTTGAGGTATTTTAAAAACCTTGATATATGCAATTTGCTTTTGAGTCAATATAGAAAATTAATCAACGAAAACGATTAGAGGAAAAGGGATAACTTGGATCAGGAAAAAAAAGGAAATAAAAAACAAACCAAATACAATCGTCCATTTGGCAATAATGAGTAGGTTAGATTAGATTAAATGTGGCAAATGTATACACATTATAATAGAATTAATTGTCAAGCAGATAATCGTTGGTATACTTTTAAAATTTCTGCAGTTAATGAATTCGTTTACCAATAGCATTGTGTATATGACAACTTTCTTCTGATCTCTCACCTTAATTATCAAACACCATATACACTATGTTAGTTGACACCACTAATTTCATTAATGTCACTAAAACTTTTTTTATTTTTATTTTGTTTGATGCTCTTTTTAATCGTTCTTTGTTCTCATGTTTGTTATAGTTTTTTATTTTGTTCTTCTCTTTTGAGCTTCTAATCAACTTTACCCTTTAGCTGTCCACTAATATCCCCTTTCAATATATTGCTATATATATTATTTGACTACTTATATATAGTCGGGTAATTTATATCCCGTGTGTTTTCTTTTTACTTGTTGCTCCAACTTGTCTGCCAGAATATGTGATGATACGTCAGATTTATGTACCTCACGTTTCATACATCTTTGCATATAGGCAACCAATGTTTTTACAGATTTTTTATTTATACAATATAAAAATATGAATAAAAAATTCTTTTTATCTCCTTTTATTTTTTTATTGTATTTTTATTCTTTTTGTGAATATCAAAATCATTTTCGTATGAGTACTTATCTCTCTCTGTATGGTTTTATATATAACAGATATTACGTATCCATATAATAATATGGGTAATTTTCCACTTTAGAGTATTCCATTAAATTTCTGTCTGCAATATATAAATCTAACATAACATAAATCCTATTACAAACAAAAAAAAAGAGATAAATAAAATAGAAAATACAAATTTACTTGACCGTAGCTTTAACAAGTAGAATTCCAAGCTTTTTATCATATTTTCTACACTCGAGGTTGCTTCATGATATAATAAGAATTTTCAAAACTCGAGTTATGTTGTAAATAAAAATAGCAAGTTGATATATTAAATAAAACTGAAGAATGTATAAATCAAATAACACGTTATATTGAATTTTAAATTGTTTGATGCTTTTAAAATAATGAAATAAAAAAAAACCATTGGAATTCAATTGGAATTTAGTATACGATTGAATTACGTTGTTATCTTGACCAACAAACTTCAACAGTTGAAACAATATAGTTGTTGTGTGTTGCTTGTTGCCCGTCGGCTAAACCTCACCTAAACCACTTAGTCATTTGATATTATTATTGTTGTTCTTGTTGTTGTTGTTGTCATTTATGTCTGTAGCCAACACGAAATCTTTGAGAAAGTATTTTTTTTTTTTTAAATCTAATATATATAACACTTGATTGAATCACCATTGAAAGATAGTCAAGATTAAAAAAATAAACAAAAAATAAAAACCACATATCATCAATCAAGGGTAAAACAACTCTAACATTGTAAAAACAAAGTAATCGGAAAACTCTGTCTTTGTGGCAATGACAAATTGATGTTTATATAACATTAGAGTGAAAGTGACACCCTTAGACATTGCATGTGTCACAAGTCGGTTGAAAATTTCGTTAATACAATGACTTTTATTTATTGTTAAATTATTTGTTCAACTGTCATGTGGTATACATTATTATTAATTTTGATTGCCACTTTTTTTTTTAACTGACCTCTCATATAATGAACGTCAAGTTTTGATGAAGGAAAATTTACTGTCACTCAAGTGATTAAGTATACTCAATTTTCTATTTTCAAAACTATTTTAATATAATTTTTTTTTTCTTCTTTTTTTGTGTTATTTTATATTATTATTTTTATTCATCTTTTTTAGTATCATATATAGTTTTTTCTTTTTACTTTAAATTTCTTCATGTTCTTCATCTCATTTTTTCCTCTTATCATTATCATTATTCTCGTTATATTTATTTTCAACTTTTTATCATTTTTTGTTGTCTCATTTGTCTCGTCTTCTACATCTGAGAAGGATTTATGGTTAAGGAATAATCCGGAACTTGTGGACCTACTCGCCTTTCAAGAATTTTTCTCTAATACCTAGTTTCGATAAAGTTTTACAAATTCTACTATCCGAGTTGAATTACGAAGAGATATCGAGCACGTCGTGAAGGCTAAGGATGTGATCTCGGTCTGTTGGACTCGAAGTTTATCTTCCGGGTTAAAATAAAAAGTGTAAAAAAAAATTTGTGTCAGACATCATCTTGCTTTCCGATTCTTTTTATTGAGCTTTATTTTTTTATTTATTTTTTTCTTAATATCACTTTTGGATTATTTTTTATATTTTTAAAATTCATAACACATATTTTCTACTTTACGATTACGATTATACTCTGTCTTTTCATCAATGTATACGTAAATCTATACAATTTTTAGAATCACTTTAACATAACTTTGCATAAATTTATTGTTTGCAGTTTATATTATTTATACTTGTTTATTTTTAAAATAAAAATTCAAAATATTTAACTAGATTGTTCGGCAAGATTTGTGCTTTTTACTTTTTTATATAAAAAAAAAAAAAAGAAAATGATAATAATCAGGTATTTCTTATTATATATACACAAAAGTATCAGGCTTCACTAAGTTTTTTATTTTTTTTGGAAAAGTCACTGGGCGTGACTGTTGACCCTACATTGTAACTGACATACACAATTTCTTCTTGGGTTTCTTTATTTCCAATGTGTATACACATTTTGAGTTGAATAAAAATGTAATAAAATAAAACCATCATTTATACATATAAAAATATATTTCTCACAAAATATAAATACATATTTTTTTTCTTTTTACAACATAAAAGAAACGATATTATTTTATTTTATTATAATTAAAAATAATAATAACAATAATACTTGATAATTTTTTTTTCATTCTGTATATTAATAAAACATTTAGGGTAAAAAAATAAAATAAAAAATCCGAGTTCAAGTTTATATATAGCGTCTAGATAAGGTGGTGGTTGTAAATGAGAGGGATAAGTTTTGAATTCAGATAGAGGGCTTGTAAACTCTTAGAATTCTAGGGTAGAATTAATGCTCGTCCAATGCTATACGGGTAGGAGCTCAATTCAACAAATTTACAGAAATCTTGTCACAAGGTTTGGTGGTTTAAACTTTTTAGTATTCTATATAGTATTTCAACAAGCAGAAAATTTCAACAATAACAAAACATAAAATTTAAATTCGTAAAGGGTTTTCCAGTACAATATTTTCTTGTACTGTTAATAGTTACCACTTTCATATCTTTTCATATCATAATTTTATATATTTAAAGTTTAAAGTTGTATAATATACTAAACAATATTGTTGTAGATATTATTCAAATATTATATACATTCATTTACTGAAATATATGTGAACTAACTTGTGTATACATTTGTTCAGTAGTGATGTATATATGTATGTTGTTGTTACACTAGCTGGTGGTGAAAGCTCTATGAAAGCAAGTGTTTGCCCAAGTAGTATATGTATATACGGGATAAGCCAATATCGGTTGCGGTCCTTGATAGCAGGATAGTTTGAAAACAACTTGCAATCTAATGGCCAGAGAAATCGCAGGTGCGTAATACACGATATAGGGTACTTTCAAACACGGAAATTGTTCAACACAATTTTCCAAATGTCTGGCATATTGTATCACAATGACTAGACTAACAATTGTTTGTCTAAATGATTTTACAATTCAACTTTATAATGCTTTTGTATTTCAATCGACTGTAAAGACAGTTTAATTATTGAAAATTTATTAAGAAACAAGCTCGTTGATATCAACGACAATAATTAGTCATTTACAAATTCAATTATATAACATTTTTAATTAACAGTTTTAACGATTGAATAACATTCATTGTGACAGATTAAAATAAAACACGTGTTAAAATATTGATTGACATATAACTTTGTATCAACATGTGAATTCATGTTCATTGATGTTTAACATCATTCTATTTTAGGCTACTTGTATGCTTCTATATGTCATTCACTTGTTGTGTGATTTATTACTCTCTTTTATGTAATATTTTCCTGATGGCTGTATTATTTTTTTTACCATTAATTTTTTGAATATTTTATTTTATATTTTTTACAAAACGATACTTGATTTTTATTGAAAACTATATAATGGAATATAATACACCGTGATTGAAGATTTCGTTTATCAAATTTTCTTTTTTTTTTTTGCTTGAATTTTATTTTATTAAGTCGACTTTTTTTTTTCTTTTTATTTATTGGAAAACCATCAATTTCATGTTCATGCCTTGCTCGCTTGCAAGCCGTGATTCTCGATATAGATTATGTACGGATGCATTCTCATAATTGATGCTTGCCTGGATACTTGTATGGTTACAAAGTTTATGTGTGAGTGACTGAGTGGGTGGGTAAATATAATGTATACTCAGTAAGGTATCTTGAGGACATGCAATCAGTGTACTTGTCATGTGGTGAATCAGATGTCTTTATAATGAGACATATGTCATGATTGGTTTACAGGTCAACTCAAGATGATGATACGCGTGTATCTTCTACTACTTAGCTCATATTTGGTTCATGGAAAAATTGGTAAGTGTATATCTTTCTCATGAATAATAATATTAAAACTTGTACCATATTAAATTTCATAATCTTATTATACAAAAACTTTGAATCAAAAAATTATTATTCATATATTTTTTTAAGAAAATATATATATTTTATGTAAAACAATCATTTTCATCTGTTACAAACTTACATTTTGTAACTTTGCTTCTAATCTTTGAGAGTATAAAGTGATCGATAAGGTTATTCTTTTAAAATATGTTTACTTTGTTTTGAAACAAAAAAAAAAACGTCTGAAGAAAAATAATAATAAAGTTTATTTTTATATAAACTTAAGAGTCTGTAAACGTACGTATCATAAGAAATAAAATTCATTCATTAGAACCTCAAAGTTAGAAAAACAATAAACAATTTTCTCGGTTATTAATTATAAATATTTTTTTATATTAAATATTCCTTATGTTACTTGTTAAAGATTGAAATAAAGAATACAAATATTAATTTTTGAAAGAAACATAAATAAAAAAGTTTTTCTTTTTCACTTTAATTATCAATTAAATAGTACAAGTATATAGTTGCCTTACTCACTTGGTCGTTTATGTTGCAGGTTACTTCTGGCACATTACCGACATTCATTATGATCCAAAATATTCGTCCCAGGGAAACACAGGCAGTAGTAAGTTTTACTTTGTGCCGGCTGTTAAGCACTCACCATCTTTCTTCTTGAAATTCCCCTTGTTCTTGTGCTTGTTCTTCTATTCTGGTTTCTTACTTCTTCACTTGGTTACCATTAATACATCTCAACTGTATCCTCAAACCAAGTTACCTCTAAAACCCTTATTTCTCTTGAGTTTTATATCCCTGTATAAATTATATATACAACAGTTATAAAACAATATATATATAATATATACAAACACACAGAAAAACGTATAAAATATATTTTATTTATCTTAATATATTTGTTTAAATTTTATACAGATAAAACAAACAGCTAAATATATATGATACTTATTTCAACTGGTAATTTGACTCAATGTCGTTGTTTAAATTTCTCAAGTAATATAAAATATATTTTTTTACATGTATATACGTTTAGTTTACACAATTAAAATAAATGTCTAAACACTTAAACATACTATTTAATAATTAATCACTCAATGAGTCCATGTTAAGTTGTCTTAATTAAATTAGTGAGTCGAATTATTTGCTCCAAGTAGTATGTGCATGTCATTAGTCATACATTATAATTATGTAAACTATACGCAAATATGTCGGTAAATAATATATATATTTTATTTTGAATCGACAACATTCAAGTACATTGAATCAAACTGCCAATTAAATCAAGTAGTATGTATCAATGTTTAGTCAGACGTTGGAATTATGTAAACAAGTGTACATAAATACACGTAAAATGAAATATATAGAACAAATTGTGCCATTATCATTACCTGAGTGAGTGATATGGCCTAATCATTTTTTTTTTTTGCTTTTACCATGAATATATATTGTTTTTTTTGTTAAATATTCAAGTCTAACAATTCAGTTCTTTCAAGAGTACTATTTTAATGCAAACAAACCTCTCGATCACATCGTTTTTTTTATCAATTTTTTTTGTTTCATTTTTCGTTCCATTATCATATTTTTTTTTTCTCTTTTTTTATTTGTGTCTTGTTAAGTGGAATTTTTGAGAGTCACTCCACTATTTGGTGTTGGGGGTTGAAAAAATATAAAAATAAAAAAAAACAAAACAAGAGTTGAAGACTTGAATCGCGGCAAAAGTAACCAAAGTTTTGTGACCCACTTGCCATTAACCAAAGAACTACTTGGTCCATATAACTTGCTACTTCCACTTTTTTAACTTACTTTTTTCAACATTTGAACACTGTCCGTGTTTGTATATTGAAGTTTTTATTTTTTTTCATTTTCAATTGCTTTTTTTTATTTTATTTTACAATTCCTGCCCATGGCGAGCTGTAATTGATTAGTTAACTCAATCATCTGGATAAGAAAAGTCAAAAAGCATGGAAATAAAAAAAAATTAATTAAATTAAATTTCGAATGTCCCAATTACGTTGGGAATGGTAGTTTTTAAAAGATTAATCAATTCACAGTGTAAAATCAATTTTCATTAGTCTTTCTTTTTTAAATGTTTTTTCTTTTTCTTTTATTTTGTTTCAAATGAATTTATTGATAAAAATTTTTTTGATAGTCAAATATATGTAGCATTTTTCGGCTTTATTGTCATCATTATTTTATGAAATAAACATCAATTTTATGTGGATTTAGTATGCTGGAATACAAGAACAAATGTGGATAATGGACGAATAAGGCCAGACAGAAGAGTTGGTGGCATTTATGGAAACTACAGCTGTGACTCACCATGGGCATTAATAGAATCAGCCGTGCAAGCTATGAAATCAAAACAAGGAGAAGGAATAGAATTTGTACTATGGACGGGGTGAGTTTTTTATTATTTTATTATATTAAAAAAAAAAAAATATATATAAATTTTCATTGGACAAACACTAGCAAAGTGAAAATTCATGTAATATTTTTTCGACATTTCCAAGGACATTGTTAGTGAAAAAAATGCTGGCACTTGCTTGTGCACTTTGCAAATACGACAGTCATTTTTTATCTAGCCAAACCTCTTTATTTGTTATATTTTTTTGTTTTTATATACTTTGTGAGTTCATTTTTAGACAGACGATTGAAATTAAATATAACAAGTGACAGTTTATTGACACCATCTAAAAATAATTACCTCACACTTTCCATTATGATCAAAGTATCTCAAACAAAATATAAAAATTATTTTTTCTCCCTGAAAATCAAGTAACTCAACATTTCAATTGAAAATCACTCAGCTTATTTTTCTCATTTCATTTAACATATCTCAATTTTCTAATAAAACTCATGTATTTGAAAAAATCAATGAAAACATAATTAAATATTATTTTTCATTATTAAAAATTACAGTGTTTATTACTATGAAAATAATTCATTAATAATGGGATACAATAAAATTTTTTTAGTCGTGTAAATTTATTTTTGAGTTTACTTGCGTGAATAATTTCAACAACTTTCTTTTGTACAATTATTTAATAATTGAATACTCTCATTCGTCTCCCAGTTATTTTTTTTCTATGATAAATACTGCTTGTTTCATCTTGGAAATTTATTTTTAAGTTGAGCATATTAAAAAATTTTTGCCTGAATAATTATGGAATTATCTACTGCAAGTATAACAATGTAACTTGACTCTTCATAAAACAAACAAGTACCTCAAGTATCAATTTTCTTTTAAACAAAAAAAAATAATGTAAATATTTTTATTTCAAAAATGATTCAAAATTCCAACCAGAAATTGTAATGATTATTTTGATTCAATATTTATCAATAATTTTTATCCTCACCTAGAGGTCAAAATCATCAAATAAAAAATACATTATTCATAATAATTTATCTATTTATTATCTATTTATTATCGTCATGATATGTCTTTTGTAAAATTTTGTATTTCCCATAAAATACTCCATCGTTATACCGATAACATAATTATAAGATGAAGCCAAATACTCATTTTATATTTACAAACAATATTTATATATACAGATAGACGTAATATGGTGAATATAAATTTACATATCTCGACAATATTTTATCGAGTATGCACTTTCTATTCCGATCATTCGTCACGAAGCTAATGAATATTTTCGATCAAGCTTTGTCAAAACATCAATATAATATAAATAGAGAGGATGAGAGTCAAAAAGCTACGAAGATAAAGATAGAAGCAATGAAACACACGTCTATAAAAAAATAAATGATATATAGACGGATATAGAACAAAGTGAAACATTGCAAAGAGGTCGCACTCGCCGTATTCATATTGGGCCACAATTCATTTATGGTTTGATCAAGTTTACATAAATTTATCTACATATACATCCTCTTCGACTCTTCGAAAAGTTAATTTTATATCTTTTTTTCATTTTTTTTTAATTTGATCTTTTTTTTGAAAAAAACATGCTATAATAATGACATAGGTAAATTTATATTATCCATTTATCCATTTGTTTATGAAATTGGCAATAAAAACCTTTGCCTCTCGGTTGTGTTATAGCTCAATAATAAAG
Organism: Aphidius colemani; assembly: GCA_030523065.1. Classification (NCBI taxonomy): domain Eukaryota; kingdom Metazoa; phylum Arthropoda; class Insecta; order Hymenoptera; family Braconidae; genus Aphidius; species Aphidius colemani. Next base: position 14,114 of record JAPYYR010000257.1, on the reverse strand, counting down.
TGCAATATATTTTATAATAGTAGTTGAAAATATATATGATACATAGATGCAATCAAAATTGATGAAAACTCTCGTGAATTGTTGAATAAAGTTACTGTTTCGAAATTGTATTGTTACGAGTCTGATGCTAACTCATGAACATAATGCATAGATGTTTGATGAGCATGTATATGTGTTTTTGTATATTGCAATTTAAAAATATTACAAAATGCAAATTACATGATGTGGGTTGTGTTCTTGAATGCTCTATCTAGTCTTTCACAGTTTCATAGTATATTTAATTGAATTTTTTATTAAATATCACTTGGGAATCAACGGGTTGATCTCGATTTGCCACTGGCTTGCATTCTTAAATTCATGCGAAAATAATCCCTCATGCACTAATTGTTACACAACATATTATTAATTTATGTTTATTGTTTGTGTTTGTGATTCTGAATTTACACTATTTATCAATAATTAAACTGCAGATATGTTGGCACGTTTTGTATCAAAAGTATCAAAATGATAAATCGAATTTTTATTATATAAAATTGTGCAAAAGTTCGAGCCTTGAACATTTGTTTGACAGAAAAATAATTCAATTTTTATGTACATTATTTATCCGTTTACTTTTTTATCACGAATCATCATCGTTTTGTTTTTTTTTTATTTTTTTACCAATTAATTTTTGAATTTATTTTTATTGTTATTCATCGAGTTTAACAACTGTGACATTTGAAATATATTAAATTGAAAAAGTATTTATATGAAGAAATAATGAAAGAAATAAAATAAAATTATGAGTAATAACTTTTCTTCAATCATAAAACTTGGATAATACAATCATTAGGAAAATTTCAATTGTCTATCTATGAAAACTTGGTAAAAGTAATGACAATAGTTTCTTGACAAAATCACAATAGACACAGTTAAACAACATTTCAATGCAATTGTCATGATAAAAGTTTTTGATGAAAGCTTTACTATAAATAGTTTTGTATATATTATTTGTTTCAGTGATGCCTTAACACATGCTGCTGAAATGAGTGAAGAATTACGTTTACAATCTTTGCAAAATCTAACGGATCTATTGTCTCATACATTCACCAGTCAATTTGTTTTTCCTGCTTTAGGACATGAGGATGTCAGTTTGAATTTTGCACAAACATCAAGAATGTGGAAACATTGGCTGCCTAATGAGGCACTTCAAACTTTTGATAAATGTTTGTATAATATCATAACAACTGAATCATTAATTTTTCTAAATTATTTATTAACTTTTTTTTTCAAAAACTTTTATACCCAGGTGCTATGTATACAGAATTTTTAAAAAGTTTTCATTTTTAAATATAATTTTTTTATTTTTTTTCTGTACTTTTTTTTAATTCTCCCCATCGTTCACAGGTCTGTCTTTTACGTCCTGAGCCCATTGTCATAGAACTCGATTCTCTCAACCGTATTCTTACCGAAAAAAATAAAATAAAATAAAAGTATATAAAAAAGGCTATGTATATCTATATTTACAGACTTTTTATATACTTTTTTTTTATTTTTCCATATATATATAGACAATTTTATAGTTTGTGTATGTAAAAGTTAAAGTATAAAAGTAAAGACTTAATTTGTGATGCATAAATCCACAAGTTTCGTCGGTTTGTGCAAGAGCGCATTGTTAGCCACACCAAACTTTTTAACCTGGTGAAAAAGAAAAATATATATATGCATTCAAGGTTTATGATCTAAGTGAAAATGAAGACTTACTGCAACTACGTTTCGCTACTTCTAAATTTTCGTGTTTTTTTTATATTTGCAATCTTTTTTTATTTTTTTCTTTCGTGTGAAACATGGGTTTATTATAATCATAAAATAATAATAATAAAAAATAAGTTTAAGAAAAAATAAAAAAAATGTAATATTAAAAATTCAAACTATATATGAACTATCAGTGAGCTTTAACAACTACTAATTTAGTCAACAGTAAAATCGTGACTCATTAAATATTCTTTAATGTTGTAAAAACGATAAATTTAAAATAATACTTTCAGTAACACCTTTTAAAACACGTAATATTACTGTTATATTAAAAAAATATAGAAAATATAAATTTAAAAAATAAAAACGTTTTTTTTTTTATGTGTTACAGCTGGTTTTTATACGTTTGAACAAAAATCAAAAAAATATAGAATAATATTTCTCAACACAAATTTGTGGCTTGATGTGGGAACAGGTGTTGACAATCGTGTTCAACATAATCACGGACAGTATTATCAGTATCAGTATCAGAATCAGTATCAGTATCAAAATCAGTATAACCAACAAAATCAGCATCAACAACAGCAACAACAGCAACAACAACAACAACAGCAACAGCGCACAGGTGGAACAAGTAGTACGGACGATAACTCCAATGATCCACACAATCAGTGGAGCTGGTTTGAATCTATTCTACGAGCTGCACGAGGTAAAAGAGAAACAGTGAGTATATCTTCATGCAATCTCAAATTGCTACTATCTATATGCCAATAGTTATATCAGACTGCGCTTTCGATTACGAAAGTCATCAGCAAAACATCTACACTCTACAATACGATAACACTCGTACAAATCAAATGTTTTTATCCAATTTTTTTTCTACATTTTCTAAACTATGTATAGAGGATTTTTTTTTATTCGCTTAATCCAATTTATTTGTTCAATGAATAACATTTTTTCGTTTGAATGAAAATCTAAAAATATTATCATATAAATTTCACGAATTTAAAAGCTTGACATGACAAATTATTGAAATTTTTTTATGAATCAAAAATTAAAACTAATTACCAGTCGTTTGGTTTTTGAATTAATTGATTTAGTTTCAGTCAATTAAAATCTATTACGAAAGATTATAATTGACATAAATTAATTATTCTTCAAAAATTTGAAGTACCTGATAATTCAAAAATTTTCAATAATGCAAAAATTAAATATTCAGAAAGTCCAACTGATGTTTTAGTAAAAAATAACTTCACATAATTTTAATACATTTAAATATCTTATGAGCTCGACTGAAAAATTAAAAACTTAAATATAACTATATGCTTTTTACGCTGATTAGTTAGAAATTTGTTATTATTTTTCGTAAATTTTTTTCATTTCAAATAAGTCCAATTTGAATGATGACTATGAATAAGACCGAAAGCAGAATAATAAGATTGTCTGTTTTGCTGATTATTTTTGAAATAGATAATATGTTCACTGAAGAGAGAAATAGAGAGAAAAAAAATAAAGGAAATTTTCTTCCAACAATGTTGGTCGTTCACTTGTCAGTTCAATTATGGAAAAAAAAGTATTATCTTGTTGCAAATAATATTAAAATAAAGACAGTAAGACATTTTTTATTTTTGATAAATTCTATTTATTTTCAAAGATAGTTTTATGCTTATAAATTAGCAGTCAACTTTCATTTTTTTTTTCATTATTGTCTGCCACAATGTCAGCTTTAATATCAGATGAAATTTTTTGGTTCTTTGATCAATTTTATTCGTTATAATTTAACGTGATTCTTGATTCAACTCGATCCTCAATATTTTTCAATCCGATTACTGTAAAAATGGTAGCTTAATAATTTTATCGAATAACATACGAAAACTGTAATATGAAATTCCAACTTATTTACTAATTTCATCTTGTCAATATTGAATTTTTTATTTATTTAAACTTTATTTTTTTATCTATATTCCATCGTTATTTTTCTGTACTTTGTTATTTATTTTCTTCATATAAAAAAGTATAGGTATATATATTTTTTATTTATTACGTTTGAGTTTTCAAATTCGTTTGCCTTGTGTATATATTTTTTTTTCCTCGTAGTTTTTTTATTTCGTTATTATGGTATTACTGCGGTATTATTAGTTATTTTCTTATTCAAAGCTTAATAGAGCTTTTTTTTCCTTTATTTTTTGATGAACGATAATATCTCTTATTACTGTATTATTATATTTTTGTTGTTTGTACTCAAAGGAAAATATACACTCAACAGTCAGTGAATTATAAGAAATAAAAAAAAACGCTAAAAGATAATTATGAAAAAAAAATAGAAAAATTTATACACAGTTTTTTTGCTGTCCCTATTAATTTTACAAATTAAAGTACGTTCTTAATTGGATTACTAAAATTTTTTTACTTTATGCTATTTTTTTTATGACATTAATCTTTAAAAAATTCTTCAAATAGTTTATTAAATTATTATTTATATGATATTTTTTAGTAATGAACAAAAAACTGCTTGTGCTTTCTATTTTTTATCAAATTAATATCATAAGCTATTTAAAATCAAAGTAAAAAAAAAATAGGCGGAGTTTCGGCACGTCGATTAAATAGAATCCAGACGATGTTGGAAGGTTGGTCCACGTTTGTTGAGGCCATTCAGGGGTTGAAAATATATAATGGTATGAGTGAAATTGAGGGTGCAGAAAATGTTTGGTATGAGAAGTGAAGCATAAGAAATATTTTACGATCGCACGTGACAGCTGAACATAGGCACTAGCCCTCGTAATTTCCTTTAATTTTGTAGCCGACAAGGGCGTAGGTTCTTATTCCGGGTGGCGAGGTGCCCATTTGTCTTGTTCGAATCAGGATATCTGCTAGAGTACTTGTGCCAAAAATTAATGATCCAAATACTTCAATGCATGTTCATTCATCTTTTCGACATTCATAAAAATAAATAATTAAAGTTTATTCATAAATTTTTTATATTCAAAATTATTTAGATGAATAATTATTTACATTATTATATCAAACAACAACAACAACAACTCTCATTACTCGATAAATCGATACTTCCAATATTGTGAATATTAAATTTATCACTAATTTATGATAAAGTATCATTGAGAAATTGAAAATCAATCAATCTCAATATAGATATATAAATTTCATCTTATAATATTATATATTGTGGATGAAAAAATGATGAAAAAAAAATGGCTTTTGGTGCTTTTGACAAAGCTGCTAAAGCTAAACAAAAACTATATTGTATTATACATATCTGCAATGCAAACAAGCTTCACAGTGAGCCACTGAAGTTAAAGTTATATATAAATATACAAGGATGCCCTTCTTTTTGCATATATATCAAATATATAAATAATATCATTGAGTTTTCCTTTTTTATTATTGAATTTATACACCTACACACAAAGATACTACATAAATCTACTTTACAGTTAAACTTTTATTATTGTTTGAATAGTTTAACAGAATATTACAGTATGATACAGTTTAATATGCAATTTTGATGATAAAATGTTATCTCAGTAACATTGAAATGACCTGACGACTTAAGTGAATGTGAATAAAGACGAAAATCTAAACTCCAAAGCATTTCAATCATTTAAAATGCCTGAAACAATTCTAGGTTTATCTGTCTGTCTGTCTGCACTTATCATTATTTTTCTTTTGAATGTCTATCATTGAATTTTCTATCAAACTTTAATCATTTACTTTGGTGCAATGCATTTTATACTTTATATCCTGACCAAATTACGTGTGTAATTGATATTGATCATCAAACTAGAAACTCGGAAAAACAACTACTATCAAGACCATCATCAACACACTCTATATATTCATTTAGTATATAGAGAGACAAAAGTGCAAAATCTCGTAGCCAATGTATTATCAAGACATGAACAACTAAAATAAAAGAAAAACATAAATGTAGAAATTTACTTTAAGTAATTGATATATATTTTGGTGTTTTTATTTTTCAGGTTTATGTTGTTGGTCATACACCACCAGGAGTCGATGAACGAGCAAGTGGAGCTAGACAATTAAAAGATTATCATAATAAAAAATATCTTAAATTAATACGACAGTATGCTGATATTATTGGTGGCCAATTTTTTGGACACTGGCATTCTGATACTTTTCGTACAATTTACAGTGACTCTGGTATATAACTGTTAACATCAACAGTAGTTTTATATGTCTAGTAAAATATTATGCTATTTTTTTTATTTGTAAATTTATTAAATTTTATTTTTGACATTATGGAAATAGGAGTTCCTGTTTCATGGATGATGATTGCACCTAGTATAACACCTGGTCGTCCAAATAGCCCCAATAATCCTGGGCTTAGATTGTACAAGTTTGAAACTAGCACAGGACAAGTAAGTATATAGTATTATATCTGATGTATATAAATTTTTGTCATATCCAATTTTTATTATTACATTTTTTTTTTATTTGTTATTCATTTCTTCTTAATGTATGTCAGAAGTAAATTGTAACATGACAGATACACAACTTTTCACTATCTTCAAATCATGTTGGATTTTTTTTTTACCTTTTTTATTACAAAAAATAGATAAATGTAACGTTTTCTGACACATATCACATAAAAAATTTATGAATAAAAAAAAAAAGAATACGTTTTAAAAGTTGAAAAAAGTTGAAAATAAAAATTTTAAAAATTGATGACATTGAATGATAAAAATAAACTATACATGAACTTTTAATTAAGTTTGAAATTTAAATATATTTTATTATATGCAAATTTGAAAATAAAAAACCATCAACTAATATTTTATGATTAATTTGAAAAAGTTTGATTGGAAAAATATTAACTTTTAACATTACAGATATTAGATTATACACAGTACTATCTTGATCTACCAAAAGCAAATTCTATTGGTCGTGCCAACTGGGTCGTTGAATACTCACTACTTGATTATTATGATTTAAAAGAAATAACTGCCCGAAGCCTTCACGATCTTGCTGACAGATTTACCCAGACAACTGACAATGCTTTTGTCAGGTGAGTAAATTGTGAAATATATACAGATGTTTTATTTTCATTATTTTTTATTTTTAAAAATAAAAATAATTAAAAGAAGAATTATAACAAAAAAAAAGCAGCTCATATAATGGCATTTAAAAAGTATTAAAAAATAAAAAAAGACTAAATAAATACAAAAAAAAAACAGTCGTATTTTATTATAGTCATTATTTGTTTTTTAATAAAAAATAAAATGTTGCAGATATTACGCAGCAAATACTGTTTCACTGCCTCGGGAAGTTGAAGAAATATGGGGATGTGGTGGTGCTTTGAATGGTGCTTGTGCTCTTCAGCATTATTGCGCAGTGACGCGTGTTAATCCTGATTCATACAACAATTGTCTATCATCATATGCATATGCTCTTGCAGCAGCATGTTCACCATCACCGCGTTTCTACATTGCCCTACATGTTCTTACAATAATCAGTTGTCTACTTCGTATTCGGTAGACTATAGAGAGTATCAGAATATATTTAATCATATACCTCTCTGTCTTCGTCTTCAACAGCTTCATACAGCTAAAAGTTAAGTCGTACTACGGATCAATGATAATATGAATACATATTTTTCATCTTTTATTTTATATCTATATATACATATATAACTATATTTATATTTACACATACATATATTTTTTTTTTTTCATTATTATGTTGTACTTTTTTTTTTTTTTTTTATTTTTTTATTCACATCTTTTGTGCTTTTTTTTTACTCGGGTAAAATCAACGTTTTTCCGTCAATGCAAGTCAACTTGTTGTTTAATAATGATGACATTTGGTTACCGTACAAGTTTTTGAATACAAGTCATTATTATTATTTTTTATTATATTCAAAATAATTTGAGTATGAAAATCCCTCAACAAAACGTGAGAGCTCAACTTTGACACCATCGGTTTTTTTTTTTTAAAGATGTATATATATATAAATGTAATAAACATAATATATACACGAGAAACATATTTAAAAATTTTATTTCTTTTTTATTAAATATTTTTTTCTCATAGAAATTCTAGTCGAGTATTCATATGAAATTTTATTATTTCTATATATATATTCATATACAAATGTAGATGTGATGATTTTTTTATTTTTCATTTAAACACGGCTTAAAAACTTTATCTCGATGAGGAAAAAAAAATTCAGACAAATTTAGATGTAATTAAAAATTTTTGAAGATCTTAATTTGAACTTTTTGATATGTTAAAATTTTTTAATTACGTTAGTATATATTTTTTTTTCATTGAATTGACACTGCTTAGCTGTGTTTTGCTTGAAAATAATTAAAATAAAATCAACACATCTGTAGATGTATTGATATATAAAAATAAATGTGGTGATATTTGTATTAAAAATAATATTAATGACATAAACGAATTGGTTGAGAGTAGTGCTAAAAATACATTTTTATATTTGAAAATTTAATTTAATTAAATTTGATAGTTTAATGAAAATATATATCTGTTTTTTTTTTTATAAATAATTTAGTACGCTGTATAGATGAGATAAATTTTTAATAAATAGCCCGACCTCGGCCAATCCCAGTCATTTTATAATAATAATTATTATCGTACTTGGATGTTCACCCTATTTGAGATTTATTTCAATGTCAAATATTCATACGAAAGCGTTTTACTAAATGCTTCGGTTCAACTCCAAAAAAATAAATACCAAAATAAATAATTGAAATACTAAATTAAAGAATAAATACTAAAAAAAACTGTTGTGGAATATAGTAAATATAGTATAGTATAGAACAATTTTAAAAAAAAATTATTATCATATGCAATTATATTATATAATCATTAAAAAGAAGCAAATTATTAATTTATGATTTTCGCTATTTTTTTTCTTTTTATACTGATTTTTAACAAATTAATTTCAACGTAAATAAAATGAGTATAAATTTAATAAAAAATATAGTGCTACGTAATTTGTGATTAATAAATTTATATTTAAAAAAATATTGGAATGCAATTTGAGTATGAATTGCAATGCGATTGTCAATGACAGTGCTCATTTAGAAAAATATAAATTATTGAAAAAAAAAACTATATATATATAAACGTGGCGAGACAATGTATCGCCCAATTTATTTTTTATTTGTGGATATACTTTCTCGATAACACACGCTGATATATATATATATATATATAAATATCGATAATGTTGAATAAATGTGTGTACACACTTGTGAGTGTGTACAAGTATATTTGTTGGAATAATGTACATACATGTTAATATTGTACCCGTTGAATACTCGATACTTTTTCTATTACCATTGAATAATTTATTTACAATATAAGTTGCGCTAATATAAATTAAAATAATAATTTAAAAAATGATAAAACTGAAAGTGAATTTGAATGAAATAATTAAACAAGAAGAAATCTAATAATAATAAATGAAAAAAAAATTATTATTATCACTACTATTATTATTTTTTATAATTTAAAAAAAAGAAAAAAAAAAAAAAAGAAATTAAATAATAAATAAAAAAATATGAAAAACAATAATATCATCTTTAAATTTTTTAATATCTATAAGATGTATATTGTCTTGACTACTTAAAACTTTCTGAAGATAAAAAAAAAAAGAAGAAAATTCCTCAACTTAAAAGTTTATATATTTAAGGGTCAATTATCAAAATTGCTTATTAATTACTTTAAATTTTTATCTGACAAAAAATGTCAGAGAAAATAATCAAGAATAAATGAATAAAAAAGTCATTGATTCGAAACTCAAGTCTCAACCTTATTTAAAATTTAATAATAAAAGCTTTAAGCGTGAAATAATTGATTAGAGGAATTTTAATTTTTGTTAAAAAGATTTATTTGTAGCGGAATTTTCTTTTCTTCTCAGCTTTTATTCAACATAAATAAATTAGTTAATTAAAATAATTTTCAAAATATATTATTTCTCAGTTATTATACAATTTGTATAATTAAAAAGTTGAAAAAAAAATTCTTTTGTCTTATTATCATAATCAATTAATTTATAAAATTAAATTTTAACTTGAGTTTGTGTTTTATTTAAAATTTACTGAATCTAGTGTTGCAAAATATATTTATATATACATTAAAATCTGAGATTATGTTTTCATCGTTTCCCCAGTGATTGCTTCCAAATTTTCATACCTCCCAGTACAATATGAATAAAGTTTCAGTAAATGCCAACAGTATGTGGTTAGAATAAGGTTGAAAATAAATGTGTATAGTTGAGGGTGGGAATTGTAGTCTCATTTCAGTTTCAAACGAAGTACCAATGGAACCAGATGTACAAAACCATAAGAGAACCATTCTAGCTTGTGTGAGAGAAACGTTGAATATTTCATGCAATAATACACTCGGCCAAATCGCCATAGTCAAAATGTCACGCAATGCTTTTGGGGATGTTCACAAGGTATGTATATATGATTTTATGTTGAAGTGAATTGATAGTTTATACTGAACAAAGATAGAATATTTTCATATGGAAATATATATTTCTCTATATCTATGTCATACAAAGAAAGTTACATTTAAATTTTGTAACATAAAGGAGAAATAATCTAGCTGTGTAATCGAAAGTTGGTGTCTCAACAATCTGACAAAATGACAAACATATATATATTCTAGGTGTTTTGTTTCGACTTGATATATGAATACACACAAATAAAACATTCACCAACAAATATTTGTTGGGTTAAAGTATATACAAAGCAATCATCGTTTTGATTCTACAGAAGGTACATTGTAGTTAATTTTACAGCAGCTGTTCATATTTTATCCACTCTAATTACATTGTAAAAAAAAAAAAGAAAAAAATATCTCTTCTTTACGCATTAACCGCATTTTCCACTTCAGTTGCTATGCAAGTAGTTTTTTTTTTTTTTTTTTTGTAGTCACATTGATTATAATTGTGCTTGGACCTATAAAATTATAATTTTCATTTTCAACTGTATTTTAATGAAATAAACTTGTTGAAAATTTATAAAAAATTTTACACTGATAAATAATTTATTTAACGAATTAAATTTTTATAATGATTTAATTTTAAAAATTCACTTGAAGACAATAAAACTAATATTCATGTTATAACTGACAATTGAATTTACATGAAAAGCTAGTTGTTAAATATACATGTATGTTTAATGTATGTTTAAGAATTATATTCAATAGATTTTCTTGTTCCATAACAAGCTTTTGGTGCACGCCATTTGTGACTGTGTATATAAGTTGTGCTTGAATATCAAATACTGCTATTTTTTTTCTTCACTCTATTATCATTTAACCATTACTTTATATTTGTTTTCATTGAATTTTTCAGCATATTTTATTTTCAATAATAATAATACATTCAATCGATTGTAAAATAAATTTTATTTTTCTGTATATTTATTTTCAATTTATAGTTATTTAAATAAAGAATTTATAAAATTTCAAAGCTTTATTACTGATCAAATATAAATTCTTAAAGATTAAAATAATCGAAATAAAATTGCACAAATATGATTGTCAAAGTATCACAGTCAGCATATTTTTTTATGTATAAAAAAAATTATTCTCCTTTTGAAATGGACAGTAATTGCATTGGATTTGATGCAATCATTGGAATATTTTTATGCCAAGGGGTAGTTGTGAAATTGTGTGCTTGAAAATCGTTGACATGGTAAAAGCTATTCACAACCATTTATACATATTTTTCCATTTATATTCCTTTGGGAATTGTTGGACAGTGTGTCGTTGAGTTTATGTATATATATTGCACTAAAAATTCTCAGTAAAATCATGGTTTTTCAAACTTTCTTATTGTCAATTTATTTATTCATTTTTTATATTTTATTTTCTACTTTACATATATATAATGTCTCATACAGATCTGTCTTTAAACAAGATATTTTTTGCTATGTAAAAATTGTGCTTATGACCTCAAAGTGCCCATTTGCTGTGAAACAAAGACGAAAAAAAGGCTTACAAATATCTTCATTGGGGATGTATATATCACAGATAACATCGCAGTCGGAATAAGAAATTTTCTGGTTTATTTATTTAGGTTACTATACACATACAACTATACTGGAAAAGTCCACTAGTTTTACTACCAGTCTTGCTAGAGCTTAAACATTTTTATTTGCATGCCATGGTAAAAATGGTGGAATTACGTACTCAGACTATCGCATTTTAAAGTCTAAAAAAAACCTAAAACTTGATCTTATACATAAACGACATTTTTTTTTCATCGTACCTACTAATCGCTTGAGTGATCTTCCAGAACTTGAAGTTCACGAAAATAAAAAAAAAAAAAAAACAAAAATTTTATAAATGAAAATATTTATATTCATTGTGTTGAACAGTAATTATTTAATTGTTTTTCTTTTTTTAATTTACATTTATTCATTGTATGAAAATAAATCACAAAGTTAAACAACAAAAAATTAAATAAATCAAATAATAAAAATATTAGACAAAAGAAAAATAATAAAACCAAAGTACATGTGCATGAAAATACTTAAAAAAATAATATATTTAAGGAGGGTCACGTATATGAAAAATGAAAATGTAAAAGTAAAAATGAAGAAAATATAAAAATGTGTAGTGTTGAAGTGGCTTTTCGTCTGAGGGACAAGAAAAAAATAAAAAAAGCCAGCGGCATTGCACGTACAAGAACTTTTTCTATAGACATATGCGAATGGTTCTTGTCTTCGAATGTTTTTTTATTATTTTTACTTTTCTCCACAGAATTGTAACTCGTTTATTCAAAAAAACGAAAACGATTTGTGAGCGAATGTTTAAAAAAAAAAAAGAAAAAGAAAAGGAAAAGATAAAGTGTCATTTGTTAATGGGGTTGATATTTCAACTAAAGTATACATGACGTGTATGTTGCTATACAGCCTGACCAAAGTTTTATATGTTGGGTAAAAAGAAAATAGAAAAAAAAAATTATTTTTGAGACAACAGAGAGTATATGTTATTCCATCCAGTTGACAAATGTCATTGTGTCTTGGAACACGCGAGAAATGACACGTAATAGGTGAAGTGAAGACAGTATCCTTGTGCCACTACTATTTATAAATGCCTGGTGATAACTTGTGGTAAAACTTGTCTTAAATTTTTTTTTTTTTAAATAACTAGCTCAACACAAGTATAATCAAAGTGAACTTAAACTTTTTCTAGGCTTTTTCTTTGCGTGATTCATTCTGTTATACAGGTATCCATGTCATACTGTGACGAAATGTTAAGTACTGCAAGCTCATTTTTTCTCAGACTGTTAAAAACAAATAAAAAAAAATAAAAAATCATTAAACAATGCTTGAGTAACTATTTTTTTCATTTATTTATTTCTTTACTCTTTTTTTTGTTTGTAATAAGTACTTTTTTACGACCGTACCAGACAAGAAAAAAATAAAACGAAAGCTCTATAATAAGAAAGCATAATTCTGGAAAATGACTTGTAAATTAAAAAAGAAAAAAAAGAGTTGTGGAATCATTGTACCGCACCAATAAACATCTTTTATGATATCTAGAATTTCTGTTGGCGGAAGTTCAACCACACAAAGGTACTTGAACACTCTCCACCGATTTATGTCGAAATTTTCGAAATAGTTGACCTCACACTTGTCGTTTTCCGACCACAGTTTATTGCATACCAATATGCCAGTAACTCAAATTTTCTCTTGATTTTCTTCACAATTCTATCTCATCATCTTCACAAAACTATGATACTCAATATTTTTATTTACTATATAAGTACGTTTATTTGATTATAGTTATTTATAATTGTATAATATCATCGTTGTGTCAACAGAAACATCAAGCTAAATAAAAAACATAAAATATCACTCAAGTATGACTTTTACTGAAGTTGAAGACTTTTAAAATTACTAATGAAAGTTAAAAGCTTTATTTAGCTTAATTTAAAGACTTATGAATTTATATAACTAATTTGACAACTAAAATTAATTTTTTCATTTTTAATCATTTTCAATTTTATACATATATAAGTTGATTAAAAACGATAAAATCCATCTATATATTTTCTACGGATGTTTTTTCGTTTTTGTCAAAAAAAAATAAGTAAAACACAATTAAATAAATAAATAAAGTCAAATTAATATTATATATATGTTTATTTTTAATAATTATTTATTTTAAAACATTAAACAAACAATTAGACATCATTTTCAATTTTATTCATATAAAAGTTGATAAAATACGATAAAACCCGACCACATTTTCAGGCGAAAATTTGGACGGTTTTATTAGGGGGGCATAATGAGTGAGTAGTAATTTGAATTACTACTCACTCGTCTGCGCGCCTGGTCCTCACAGCCAAATTT
>JAPYYR010000256.1:0-51628 GCA_030523065.1 Aphidius colemani | reverse complement strand
TGGTGGATACCAACAAGGTGGATCTCAAGGAGGTGCTGGTGGATACCAACAAGGAGGATCACAAAGTGGAGGATACGGTGGTGGATACCAACAAGGAGGTTCACAAGGTGTTTCTGGTGGATTCCAACACGGAGACGGTAGTGCACACGGTTCTGCACACGGTGGATCAGGAGGTTCATTAGGTGCTAATAGCAACTCAAACAGCAATGCTAAAACCGGTAATTACTAAATTTTCGTTTCTTTTTTTTTTTTAGTATTTAAATTTTGTAAAAAACCGAAATTCAATTTCACGATTACAATCGACCTTTTGCATGAAAAAAAATTATATTCGATTGCTATTTTATAAGCATGTAATTATAATAACAGTATTTATTTAAACTTTATTTAATATTAACACTAAAATATTTAAATTAGGGGCTGGTCCAGCAAATTCGAATTCAAACAGTAACGCCGCAGCAGGTAAGAATAAATTTCTAAATAATTACTAATCAAATGTCGCATGCTAGAAAAATGTACTCAAATTTGTTTTGCTTGGTAGATTTATCTGACTGCATGATAGTTTTAATAACTCATAATATCATTTTTGCATGATACATTTATTTAGTTACCCAAACAAACAAGTTTTACAAAATTGAAGACAAAAAAAGAGCCACCGATAATTGTTTATTGAAATTAAAAAAAAAAAACTTTTATTAATTTTTAAATATATATTCTACTAGGAAAAGGACCAGCCAGCTCTAACTCAGATAGTAACGCTTCATCCGGTGAGAAATTATTTTATGTCCCATAAAAATATTATTTGATTTTAATTTTTGGTTTACACTGCTATTGTAGTGGGCTAAAAGTTTTAAATTTTGGTATTCAAACAATCAAATATTTTTCGTTATTAGTTTTCAATTTATTAATTTCAAATTAATTTTTAGCCGGTGGACCTGCCAATAGCAACTCCGGTAGTAATGCCGCTGCCGGTAAGAAAAATTAAAAAAAAATTATTTATTTTTGTTTCTTTGATTGAACTGTTAGATCAAACAATTTAATAAAACCGTAAATTCCTAATAGCAAGTTAAAATCATGTAAAAGCTATTTTTTAATTTTATCAATTTTTCATTCGTTAATTATTTAGCTAATGGACCCGCCAGTAGTAATTCCAACAGTAATGCTGCTGCTGGTAAGAAAAAAAAATTATATTCACGTAAAATATCTAGAATTTTTTTATTATCAACGATAAGCTTTTATTAGTTTTTTCGATCTCCTAATATTTTTTTTACTTTCATTCGAAATTTAGGCAAAGGACCTGCCAATAGTAACTCCAATAGTAATGCCGCAGCTGGTAAGAAAAAAAAATATTTAAAAAAAAAAATACAATTCCAACCGAAAATGAGTATTAAATTTATTTTCTTTAAATTATTTTATTAGGTAATGGACCCGCAAAATCAAACTCTAATAGTAACGCCAAAGCCGGTGAGATTATAAAATATAAAAATTGATTAATCAAAAAAAATTTAGACTATTTTTTTTAAATTATCATTTGTGTTTCACGCAATCTTATAAGCTATAAAAGCGATTAATAATTGTAAATTATTTTGATTAACTCAAAAATCAATTAAAAGGAAAAACAAAAAATTAAATTCGTATTTTTTTAATTTAACAAACAGCTAATGGACCCGCAAATAGCAACTCCGGTAGTAATGCTTCAGCCGGTAAGAAACAATAAAATAAAAACAAGACTATTATCGAAAAATCTAAACAATCGAAAGAGTTAAATATTAATTTAAATTTTTTTTTAATTAGCAAAAGGATCAGCCGATTCAAACTCAAACAGTAACTCTGTATCCGGTGAGAATTTATAAACAAAAAATATCTTGCTGAGAAACAATTATAAAACAAGCAGCTTAATGATTTTAAAAGAAAAAAAAAAAGAATAAATTAGGTTTTCTAAAAATTATTAGATTGAATGTAAAAAATTTATTTCAGCAAGATTATAAATTTTTTTAACTAGAATTATTTTATTGACGCATTTGTAAATTTTTAAAATTAGGAAATGGGCCATCAAGTAGTAACTCCGGTAGCAATGCTTTCGCCGGTAAGAAAAATAAAATTGAAAAAAAATAATGAACAATTAAATTTTTTAAAAATCCTGATTCTAAAAATATTTTATTTATTTTTTTAAAATTAGGAAATGGACCTGCTAATTCAAACTCAAACAGTAACGCTAAAGCCGGTGAGAAAAAAAGAACGACGAAATAGAAATTTTTCTATTTAAATTATTTTTCATGTTTTTTTGGGAAATTTTATATTTTCAATTTTGAAAAATATTATTTTCCAAACAAGATAAAAAATATTTAAATTAAAAACAAAGATAATTAAGACTCGAATATTTTATTAAATGTATTATTGATATTTTAAAATTAGCACATGGACCAGCAAGCAGTAATTCCAACAGTAACGCCGAATCTGGTGAGGGGAAATTAACATTGAAATAACAACAAAATTGTCAAATCTTTTACCTCAAAAATTATATCATCAATCATTTATAAATTAACTTGCATGATTTAAAAAAGTAAATAATAATAAAACAGCATGAATTGCATGATAGCTTAGAATAAAAAATTTGCATGTTAAAAAGTCAGATAATAAAGCGTCGTGTTGATCAAAAAAAGATTGGACAAACTAACATCTCGTGTGAAAAAAAATTTAATTTATAAAAAATCAAATTTTTTTGTTACACTATATATTTAGAATCAACTGTGTAAAATTGTTTTTATTAAATTATTCTTTTAATTTTTTTTTAACTAGTTAACGGACCAGCTAATGCCAACTCAAACAGCAATGCTGTCTCTGGTTAGTAAAATGAATTTAAAAAAAAAAAAACCATTTAAATCTTAAATAATTCTGGTTGACTTTAAATAAAAAATATATTATTATTATTTTTCCAGGAGATGGACTAAGCTATGGAGGTGTCCCCCAAGGTATATAAATTAAGCCAGAAAAAAACTTATAAAATTGGCTATAATAATTTGAATCTAAAATTCATATCATGCATGAATTAAAATAAACAATCATTAAATATATTGGAATCAAATCTATTTTGTTATCTTTCATCTGTAATTAATCCCTGAATTAAAATAATATTTTTAGTAATAGTTAATAGCAATAATAAAATAATATAGAAACAAAAAAAAAAACTAACAATAATTCATAAATTTCGATTGAATCAAAGTGATGCATATCAGTTACATTTTCTTGATTGAATTATTTCATTGTTCTGTTGATTATGAGTTTGGAATTATGTGAAAATGGTATTGTGGTATAAATTCAGGTGGGCAATGGCAAAGTCAATCTGGCTATGGTAACGCAAATGTAAATTCTAATGGTCACAATGGAGCTGGTTATTCATCGGGTCAATATGAAAGTGGATACTCTGGTAGTGGACAATCTGGATACAGTCAAGGTAGCGGTTATGGTAATGGACAATCTGGATACGGTCAAGGTAGCGGTTATGGCAATGGACAATCTGGTTATGGACAAGGTAGCTCTGGTAATGGATATGCTGGTGGATCATCTGGATATGGACAAGGAAATTCTGGTAGCCAATATGGTGGTGGACACTCACATAGTGGTGGATACGGAGGTGGATATCCCAAAGCAACTGGAGGTGGAAGTGGAACTGCAATTGCAAATGCTAATGCAAATGCAAATGGTGGTAATGCAATAGCTAATGCTAATGCTAATGCCAACGGCAGCGGCAATCCAAATGGATATGGGTAAGTTTAAAATACACTAACAATTGGTTGTAATTAAAATTCAATCGCTAATTTTATTACAATATCTTACTATGTAAAAGACAAACATAAAAAACTCTAAAAAATTTCAGATTATTCTCTCGAGTTGGTGAAGATACTGACAAAGATACAGATAGTACTGGTACCAGTTCAAGTTCAAGCTCTGCAAATGGTACCAGCAGCTCTAGTTCAAGCTCAAAAGATGGAGTATCAACATCAAGTTCAAGTGATGGAACATCTGCTAATACTAACATTGAAAATACTAAAGGTGTATACAGCAGCAGTTCAGCAAAAGTTGATGATACTGGGAAAGGAACTTATCATATTGAAGCAGGAAAAATTAATTAAATATCATCAATTAATAATCAATTAATCGTGCCATCAGTCATGTATTGTATACTAAAAAAAAACCTATTGCAAAATAAAATCAACTTGTTTGTTATATAATGTAACGTTACCATAATAATGATTGTTGTTATTTTTTCAAAAGATTTATTTTAAATTGAAAGAAATTTATGCAAAAAATATTACGTGATAATATCAAATTCATCACAAAACTTTTTCTTTTTTATGTTTAATTTATAATATTAACCTTGGCACAAATCATTCAACAGATTGAAATCACTCGGCTTAGAAACAAAGTCCAATATAGATAAAGATTCAAGTTGTTGAAAACTAATTTGTTATAATTTTAAAAGGACATTCAAGTATGATGAAATTAATTATAATATGCAAAGAAAAATAAATAATATTGTTTTATTATTTTGAAGGTAATGTAAATATATTTTTCACGAAGATAAAATTTTGATTACGTTATTATTTGATCTACGATGTACTTTTCATAAATTATTTATTAATTTTTTACTTTGCATATTTAATGAGTCATGAAAAAAAAAAAAATTTTAATATGAATTAATATAAAAAATAATATTTTTATATTATTAAAAAAGAAGTCAAGAGAATATTAATTTTTATTTTTTCTATCTTGATATTTAATGAGGGCCAAATTAAATTCCGATTATAGATCAGTATGCAATAGTTATGTGAGAGTGCTGGCTATTATGCAAGAATAAAATGTTCTAATTTATTTTTGTCAAAAAGAAAAAAAAAAAAAACTAATCATCATTTACATATCACCTCAAAGTCAAATCATCACCTGGTTGACAAAACAGTTCATAAGTGGTCTTCATAAGACAATCATCGCTACACCTAATCACTTTGTGAATTATTATATTTTTTTAATGGCATCTGCTACTGTATATTTAAATAATGACATCAGAAACGAATCAGCTGACTATTTTTTGAGACCAATAGATCAATTGCCGATAGAAGAAAAAAAAATTAATAATAAAATCATACCAAAGGAGAAAATAATTCAAGGACTTTGTGTAATTATTTATAATTTATCTAACCGAGTAAGTTGGGAATTTTATCAATAATAATTAAATAAATATATTGCCATATTTTTCTAAACAAATAAATAAATTAAGTTCCTGTTTAAGTACTGTTTATACTATCATCTACATCTGTTTACTGTCAATTTTTTTATATTAAACTGTTAACTTTTAAAATTTTTTTATTAACTACAAGTGGAAACTTTTTATTGTATTTAGTTTATATTATTAATTACATAATAAAAACTAATGTGGAATTGATTGTTTATTTTTTTTTTAACAGCTTGACGAACACTTGATAAAACTATCACCAAATTTATCAAAAGAAAAAGAGCAAAGTCGTTATGATGATGAAGCAATGGAAAAATTTATGAATGATGAAGAGAGTGAATTTAAACACAAATTGAAATTAATCCAGAAAGAGCAGGATGAAAAATTAAATTTACAAGATACTTATGAATCACAGGGCCAACAAAAATATTTTGGCAAAAACAATTTAGAGGCTTCTTATTTATATGAGCAACATGATAAATTGAAAAATCAATACGATTGTTTAAAAAGTTGCACCAAGTCAATATTACTTATGAAAAATCAAAAAATTGACGAATTAAATATGAAGATTAATGAATTGAAAAGTCAAATTAAAGAAAAAAATATTCTACCAAGAAAAATTAATGAAAAACAAATAAAAAAAACCATAGAGTCAATCAACAAAGATATTAATTTTAATGATTCATTTTATGCTGAAATTTGTTCACTCTATGCAGTTTTAGAAATTGAGAAACAAAAAAAACTAAAAATGATAAATGAAATTGATAATTTACGTCATAATGTTAAAACAAAAAATATATTGAAACAACAAGTTAAATATCTTGAAGCTAAATGTGAAGATTTAAAAGCTCAACTTGAAAATAAAAAAATATTTGAAAAACAAATTTTAAAAAAGAATGAAGAACTTTTAAATTCATATGAAAATGTCTCGAGGCATAATAAATTATTGACACAAAAAAATGAAGAACTACAGTGGAAATTAAGACAAAATAATGAAATAATTAATGTACTATCAAATAATTCAAAAATACCAGGTAAGAAATTGTCTAAATCACTTGAACAAGAACAAACTGATTCATTAATTCATGACGATAAAAATTTACATTCTAATTTGTGTTCAAGAATAAAGTATATGGTACAAAAAAGTAATTCAGTATCATGGACCCTCGATATTGATAATTCTTTTATACTGGACAAAAAAAATACAAGGCCTATTTCGAGGCACATTAAATTAAAAAAAAAATTACCAAGAAAATCATTAAATATTTGGCTAAAAAATTCTTCAACAGATACACTGATTAGAAATATATAATTTAACTTCAATTATAATTTTTATTACAAAGTGGTGTCGTAAAAAACTTCTAATATACGAACAAAATAAATTATTGATTTTAATTGAATTATTATGAAGAAGGTACTCTCTCTCTTGTGAAGTTGAATTATCAAGAATTAAATAAAACTCATTACGCTACGAGTAACTAGTTAAAAAAAAAAAAATAACTGACAGTATAAAGTATATTTTTTGTAATCCTAATAATTTGGAGTATATTGAGAAATTTATTTTGAAAAAATATGAAATTGAATTTAAAAATTGAGCAGGGTTTTTTCTTCAATTAATAAAATTAAAAAAACAATTTATTCACGGTCTTTAATAAAAGATATTCTAATAAAAATGTATTTTTTGAAAAAACGTAAAAGAATTAAATATCTTTGCTAAAAAATTAATTTTGTTTTTTTTTTCTACTGACAAAAATATTTATTGCTTTTTGATGTTTTTTATAATTAAAAAAATAAAGTATTAATTTTATTGTTAAATGATAAGTCATTGCATTAGTCAATATGCAGTAAATTGTTGAATTTATTTTTTTATTTATTTGAGAATTAAAAAAAAAGCGTTTATTTTTTTTTTTTCTAGGTGATAAACCGTTGTTGTTGTGCTAATGAATCTGGTTGATGAACGAGTGAATTAAATATTAGAGAAACCTATTAATTATTTTTTCCGAAAAAACTAATAAATACAAGATAAAGACACCTCAGATAGTATAAGCACTCATCTAGCACATGACAAATGACAATAAGAAACTATACGAGAAACCGAGAAATTAATTTTTTTTAAATTACATTGATTTTATATTAAAATCAATCAAAAATGCCAAGTGAAAATAATTTTAAATAGCTTTAAAAAATTAAATATTACAATAAAAAAATATCTAATGTATTTTTGATGATTTATTGTAATAAATAACAGCCCAAATAAAAAAGTAATAATAAATTATCTAATCAATTCAGACACAATGAATGTGCTGCAGTGACGAATTCAAATCTATTAAAAAAAGCGGGTCGGGTACACCATCTATCGGATAAAATTTTCAACGATAAGCACTCCATTTTATCGATTACCCCCTTTTTTTTTAATATCAAAAAGTGGGGAAGAAGGAAGAAGAAGAAGAAGAAGAAGAAGAAGGCAGCAGGAGAAAAAAAAAAATGGAATAAAATGGGAAATAAAAATTAAATCATAATTAATAATTGCTTGCGTAAATAAATATTCAATAAACCGTCTCGTATATAATCGCTGATAATATTAATAATTATTATAAATTATTTGATCACGAAAAAAATGAATTAAATTATTTAATTTATTAATAATTAAATAATCATTCATTTAATCGTCATTTTTGTTACAACGACGCCGGCCAAAAAATCCGCCATTGTTGGATGCCGTTGAACGCAAAATTATTAATTTAATTTTTTTATCAATATTTAATAAAAAATAAATTAATATATAAATAATAAAACGAAAATAACACAAAAACAAATAATACAAGGTTGTTCTACCCGGGATAAAGGTGATAGATAAAAAATAAATTTTCAACTCAACGACGGGGCGTCCATTGTAGGAGCATTTGATGAGAAAAAATATTCTGACCCGATATTATGACAAAACGATATAATTATAATAAAATATTAATTCCATCGTGTTGAAAATTTATTTTTGTGATAAATAAATAATAAAAATGATTTATGAAATGAAAACAATACCAAATAAACAGCATAAACAGGAGCAAAAGCGGGATCAGCCAGGGGCACCAAGAAGCACAAAAAAACACAAAATCACAACACTAAAAAAACTTTGTATGTTTTCACACTAAGAACGTTACACACTGAATGACGGCACCTCCAGCGTCTCTATGCAAGTTCGCGAGTCCGCTAATCAGAGCAAAGTCATTTCATCCAATCCTAGCTCTGTAATTTTTCAGCTCAGCTTGCTTTTTTGGCAGTATTTAATTGGCCCTCGTCAGCCATATTTTAATTAAGCGGCAATTACAAAATAATATTAAATAATTATTTATTTATTAAAAATTAATAAATAAATAAAGAATTTTTAATTTATAATTTTTTTGGGTTTTATTTAAGTAAATTAATTTTTTAACAAAGTTATTTTTTAGTTTCTCAAAATAAATACTTATAAAGTAAACAAAATAATAATAATAAATATCGATCTGTTATGACGACTGTTGACTGTTTTGTCATAAAATTTGTAAACAAATAAACAAAAACATTATAACGAATACAAAATAAATTTTTAATGAACCCAGACATTGTGACAACTATGATTCATCAGTATTTAAAGGTAATCTATTTGTTTTTTTGATAATAATATACAAGTGTTATGATTTTTTTTTGATAACCATTATTATTTTGTTCTTAACTTTGACACAATGACATATCTCTAAATAACAATGATTATTTTTTATTTGTTTAAATATGTAGATGCAGCTGTAGATCGATTTATAATTGTCATGGACATGTTATGTTGTCTAGTCCAATCTGGCTGATGAATCATCAGTTGTATCATCAGTACATGTTGTTAACAATTGTCATCAAATGATTTACCATGTGGTGCTTGGTTTATATAATCGGTTTGTTAAAATAATAATTAATATTTAACAGTGTGTTAATATTTTTTATCCATTGTCTAATTCACTGTGATGTTTTTTTTGTTAAGCTAAATACAGTATCATTCAAGAACACAATCCTGTTAAAAATGCAAAATCTCAAAGCACCAAAACATATACTGCAGCTGAAGCTAGATGTGAATTTTCATCAGTGTTGGAGTACACAGATTCAAGGTGTTTTTTCACATTATAAATAAAATGAATGACTTAAAAAAATAGAGGTTGTATTAAAATGTTAATGTAAATTGTTAATTTTATTTTTTAGGTGATGTTAAGTTGATTGATCCAGCTGATGATGAGCACCAAAGATTCGAGGCAAGTGTTACTGCATTTAGAAAAAGTTTAAGATAATAATAGATATTTTAATGATGAATAATTATTATTTAAACAACTTTAGTTTTATAAATACTTTTTATTATGAAAATTTGGAAACTTTGAGGTAAAATAATATTATTATTTAATGACATTATTTATTTTTAATTATATACAATTATATTACTCCTTAAAAATGATTGAATCTTTATTTTTTTCATCACTTTTATTATCTTTAATTTTTTCATCAACTTTTTGTTCTTCTTCTTCTTCATTACCTCCAATACGACTTCTAAAATTCCATGGTGATAGATTATGTTGATTAAATCCTCCATTATAATTACCACCAATTGCTGATGATGTTGCTAATGCTGATGATAAACCAACAGAATTACTTCCACCTGATGCTGCTGCAGCAGCTGCTGAACTTGCTGCAACTGGATAACCATTGACGATACCTGATGTTGCTGATGCTGCACTTGATGCACTTGATGCACCACCAGGATAATAATTACCTGGATTATTCCATCCTTGTGCATTTGCTTTTGAATTACTATTTGCAAATCCATTTGATGCTTGAGCATTACTCTCAGCATTTGCAAAACTGCCACCATCATTTCCGTTATTATATATATTTGAGGGATATTTATTAATTATTCCGTTGTTTGGGCCTTGCCAAGGTCGTGCTTGTTGATTGTACACCGGATGTCCACCGAATCTACACAAATTTACGAACAACAGGAAATTTGGTAATTAGTCTTTGTCTATTTTTTTTAACTGCATGTATTTTTATTTATTTATTTAAAAAAATAATTAAGTTGTTTGCAAAGTTAAAGCATAATATTAATAATTTTTTTTAGTTTTATAAATTAATTTACCCTGATGGATATTGATTGTTGATTCCACCAAATCCATTATATCCACTAAATTTATTTGTATTATCATATCGATCTCCGTAATTATTATATCCATGGTAATCATTTTGATAAGGTCTTCTTGAAGGTCCTTGGTATTGATTATTATTGTAACCACTGTTATAACCATTTGAATAAGGATTTCCACTGAATCGGGATTTTGCTTCAACAATCAATTCATCGGGAAATGCGAAACTATCATCATCCGCGTACACCAATACTAGATAATTGAAAAACAAATTTTATTTCATTTTAATTAAGACTTATTAGTTAAATAAATTGATTAGATTAATATCAATAATATCTCACCGATAGTAGCCAACAATGTAACACCAAAACTAACGTATTTCATTGAAAAATTCATTTTAAAAATTGACGATAATGCTTAATGTAAATTTCTTTTATTTATTTTCACTCACAACAGCCTGGTTGATGGCTAACAACTCAACTGGACGAACTTGTTTCGTTCACACGAATTATATACTTTATATACATCTGAAAAAAAAAAAAAACCATCTCTTAGTTCTTGGTGAAACCAACACATTATACACATGAATAATAATCAGAATAATAAAATAAAAAAATTATGGTGTAACCAAGAATACTAAAAGACAGTATTAATTTGATTATGTTTATTTCTAGGTGGTCTGAGTGAATGGTTTTACAAATGATGACCATGATAATTTTAACATCTTTAAATACGATAAAGAATCACTTTTATTGAGCAATTCTTGCTTGATAATTTGGCTAAACGAGGACACTCATTGATTCACTTGAGTGAGCCTGGATTAACATCAATTCTTTGATAACTCCAAAAAAAAAAATAAGGGGTATGTATTTTTAATTCATTTTTTAATGGCCTTCATCCTACATTTTATTTGCAATTGCAAATTCTATTTAATTATTCTTCGAGCCATTTACTTTGATTTTATTTTTATATAAATTATTATTCTACTCGTTTAATGATGGGTTTTTCTTGATACATTAAGTACTCATAACTTTGAATTACTTTAAGTTGTAATAACATGCAAACTGATTATTAAATATCTCATTTATGACCTTAAATAAATTTCTAACAAATTTGAATATATTATGACTAATAAAAAAAATAATCTACGTCATAGAGTACGTGCGATATTTTGTATTACACATTACCACGAAATGACGCAAATAAAAAATTTTATACCGGTTTAAAAAACCCTGGGAATTCCCCTGGCTATGTATTTCAAACGAATAACATAAGTAAACACTTTAAAAATCATTTTTTCAAAATTAATAATTTTACTGAATTTTGTTTTTTTATTTTTTATAATATATTATCATTAGTTACAATTAAAGAAATATTTTTTTTACACATCATAGAAATTTTTTCTTAATTTTATACATCAAAATATACATTACAGTTGATTTTTTTGTTTTTTTTTATTGTTTAATTAATTGATGATTTTCAAACAGAAAGCATGACTGCATATGTTGTATCAATTGAAATGATTCCTTGAGAAGTATGTGGCTATCAACGTTTCCCATAATGTCCATATCCTATAACATTTTTTAAAAGACATTTTAAATTCAAACGAATGAATAACTTTATTTATTTTATTATTTGCATAATATTTGTAGGACAATTACCCCGACCACCATGTCCATGACCACCATGTCCATGACCACCATGTCCATGACCACCATGTCCATGACCACCGTGATGACCATATCCATGACCTTGTCCATAACCGCCATGTCCACCTCCATATCCAACACCACCACCATGTCCCCAGCCTCCTCTCTGCTTATAATGGTATCCTATATTTATGAATAAAAATCATTTTAAATTTTATAAAAAGAAACCACATTTTTGTATTAGAAAAATTTTAATTCTTAAAAAAAATCACAACAGATTGAATATTCAAAATAAAATAGTTTTAATTTTGATATTAGAATATATATTTTTACTAATTTGAATAGATGATGTTTTATTATAATGATTACCATTGCCTTGGACAGCAAAAATTATTACAATAAAAAACGTAAATAATGCCCAGAAAAACTGCATATTGTATCTTTTTTTTTTTTAATAATTAAAGTAAAATAACAAGTCAATAATTATTATTAGTTTAATAATAATATTATTCAAAAATAATTAATAAATTTATTAACACTCTGTGATAAAATCAGCTGAAGACTGTTGTCTGTTGTTTAACTGGAGGTCCTTTTATATTGTGAAATCCTCATTTTTTTTTCCACGAATATAAAAATGCGTTTTAAAATTCCTGCAAGATAAAACGTAGATCAATAAATTATCCATCTCCTTCTGGCTTTGTTTATAAGTCGAAACTTTCCTCCTAGTAAATACAAATAATAATATATTTGTCAAACATCATCACCACCATTGCTGTTTTTTTTCTAGAAGTTCATTATCAAGTCATAAATGACTCTAATCTATAAATGCATATTTTTTTTTTAAACATGAGCTAGTTTTTTATTTGATACAAAAAAACTTTTCAATATATCTTATAAATCTTTTGCTTTTCTACCCTATGAAATTTATTAATTTATCTTTTTATTGTTAATATTTTCTATTGGAACCGAATACGAGGATGCCAATAACGATTTCGTAAATTCTATTAGCTGGTAATTTATTCTGTTTAAATTTAAATTATATTAACAAATAACTTTGCGTGGAATAATTTCCATATTATGAAAAAAAAAAAATAAATAGAAAATGATATTTTTTATGTCAACAATCATAAATATGAGTACGAGTTTTCTTAGAAAATATTGTACTTCTTTAGAATTATTAATTAATCATTTTTTTTTTTTCTTCATCCGTGGAAAAAGTCATTATGAAAATTTGAAGTATTACAAAAAGCTATCAATCAATCAATTCAAACGTTGTGGTACAATCAAAATAATTATTAATTCAAAAAGAATTTGCTTCTTAATTAATCTTTTAAACAAGAAAAAACTTAAAAAACTATTTACATTGTTATTAAATTTATTTATCTGTTGTTATTTTTTTTTTTTTTATAAATATAATAATTGCTTATATAATACTAATAAAATAAGTCAGAATAAAAGTGATATATGCTCGTTAAAAAAAAAAAAAAACTAAACTTTCTTATTAACTCTTCATTGACGTTTAAAAACTAATACAAAATATAAAAATTATAAAATTAAATGATGATGATAAATGTAATACATATTAAAAAATATTATTGTTTTTCTTTTTACAATTTTAGGTAAAATTATCTTGAGGTTTTTTTTGGTGTATGCTGAATTTTTGGACTATTGAAATTGAAGAATCTATTTTTTGTTCGTAAAAAATTTAAATAAATCCAAGATGGAAATACCACAAGTGATTCATTTGGTTCAGGTGGGATTGTACCAACATCAAAAGTTCTTCTGTCCATCAATGCTCGAAGTAATATCTAATAAGAGTAAGTAAAAGGAAATAAATTAATTATCATCTTTACAACTCACTTACACAAATAAATAATATATTAAAAGTTATATTTTGCAGTGTAATTGGTAATATATTATTGCGTGACATTTTGACAAACAAATAGGGTAAAAATATATGTTTTATATAAAATGTAAATGTTGCATGCCAGTTGAAGATCATTGACCTTTATCGATTAAAAAAAATATAGATAAATAATATAGTAAAAATAAAATAAATGCATTTAATTTAAATGAAAATAGTTTCTAAAAATGTCAAACATTGAGTGATGAAAGTCAACAAAATAATAATCAATTTAATTGTGGTATTATAATATCTTTTAATAGAAGCACCTCGACACGACGACGAAGTTTATGTCGAGACTCGTTTTTTGATGTATCTTCAATAAAAAATCCATTTTTAATTATTAATTTTTTATCAATATGATATCTTTGATGATAGTTAAAAGCAATATCAAAGTCACTATTGTTATTATTATTAATTCGATAATTTAATGTCTTACTTTTTGGCTTGTCTGGCTTGTTCAAATTTTTATCGCGACTCACTTGTTTTAATTTTTCCATCCTATAACAGAAAGATATAAGAAATATTATCAAAATTATTTACATGATTCACAAAGTGATAAAATTAATGTTTAAAAAACTTTCCTTATTAAATTAAAATTAACGCTATCAGTTATGAAAAAAACAACAAAATTTTTATAAATAAATTCCCTGTTGGGGGGCTGTAAACATTACGTCAACATTTCTAGATTATAAAATACTTGTAAAATTAATAAATTTAGTTTAAAAAAACGATTATTAAATTTGAAAATTTTAATTCAACAAAGTTTTTTATTTTAAATATGAAAGAACAATAATACTAAAACTTTCAGTTAACTTTTATGTTATTATACTTACATGGCTAATTGAAAACTTTGTTTTAATGAATTGTCCAGTGTAGGTTTACAATATTTTTCAAGATCATCATATGAACATCCAACTCTGCAGCATTCATCAGCAGCACCAATACTGTAGCTATCACTATATCCATAGTAAGCTTTGTCAGATGGTTCATTATATCCTCTACCCATACAAACAAGTGACAATGCATTGCCTAAATTACTTGAACAATATTGAGTTTTTCCTGCATTAATATTATTTATAAAGTTCACGTCAATCATTGTTATTAAAAATAAAAACCACATAAATTGCATTATCAAATTATTCACTAATTAATTTATTTTTTAACTTGAAAATTTATTTTTCTTATTACAACTTTCTTTCTTATAGTTTATAATTTAAATGATCTTATTATTGATTAATTTTTAATACTTTTTATCACTTTTATTTTATAATATGTATTTGATTACTTTTTTTTTATGTTATTTAAATATAAATTTACTAATTTTTTTTGTGTTAATTTATGATATTTATAACTAATAAATTTTATGTGTTTCAGTTATGATATTATTAAATAATAATTCATTCATGTACTTATGAATGATGGCATATGATATTGTTTGGACAACCAACACTGAGGAACTCCCCAATGCGACTGGTATGAATGGAGAAAAATGATCTACTAAGTTTGAGTCTCAAATAGGGATGCGTGTTGACTCGTCATCAGGGTTTATTTATTTATTTATTTTTTTCTATCGTTTAAATAAGCAATAGTACAAATAAAAATACACATATCATAAATCAAAACAGAGAAAAAAAATAATAATATGCATCAATGAATGAAATCATCGAACTTCATGTAAAATTTGTTAATCTTTTGAAAATTGTAATTATATTTTTATCTAGTTATTAAAATAATACTGAGGAAACTTTTTTTTTTATTTTCTTTTAAATTTAATGTTTTCTCAAGATGACCCAGCAAATTTTACTCCTATAATATGATTTAATATCTTAAATCCGAGTCCAACAAATAATCTACTTTTACAAAAAAAAATTGTAAATATATTTTTGTTAAATTTGTATTTGTATATTTATTATTATTTTCTATAATAAATAAAGTCAGTAATGATTTTATTCATGGTATAAGACACTTTTAAATATATTCATTTTTATAAATAATAAATTACTGATCTATTTCAAATGTTGCATATATATTGTCTGCAGATCGATGTCCTGGCAAAATCTATTTTTACTGTTACCACAGAGATATTAATTTTAGATACTCTTTTTTATTCCAAAAATACATAATAAAAAACGTCAATATTATATTTAATTATTGATTAACTTTAACTAAAAAGTTATCACAAAGACAACTAATTAAAATATTATAAATATGATTGAGAAAAAAATTATAAAATATAAATATTTACAAATATTACGTTTAAATTATTGAATAATAAATATGATAAAATTTATTAAAAACATAATTACGATTATTATTTTTTTATTCAAATATATTTATAGAAAAAACAATTATTAATACTTAAAAAAGAATTCTCTATATTTGTCATTTAAATTTTCCCGCTTTCATAGACCGACATGTTTTATCTGAGTCTCGAAAAAAAAGAAAAAATATATCTAACTTTGTTTATTATCCAGATGTAAACAAAAGTGACTTGTTGGTGCCACTGGGTGCCACGTTGGTGAATCATTATGTCATTATCACCGGCAAATAATAACAAATATAAAAAAAATGATTTATTATTAACAAAAAAACCTGATACTACAATAAAACCAAATAATATTCAAGAATCTAATGATGGAGTATTGCTAAAAATTTTTATTTTAATAACAACATTTAAAATTTTGTTAATTCCAACTTAGTAAGTATGAGCTTTGTTTAATTTTATTAGCAATTTAATTACTTTTTTAACTACAATAATTGTAATGTTATTTTTTTAGTCATTCAACTGATTTTGAAGTACACAGAAATTGGTTGGCAATAAGCCATAGTTTACCAATAAATGAATGGTACGTCAACAATATCTCAGAATGGACTCTGGATTATCCACCTTTATTTGCATGGTTTGAGTTAATATTAAGTCAAATTGGAAAATTGATTGACCCAGAAATGTTGAGGGTCAACAACTTAAATTATGCCTCATTCTCGACAAAATTATTTCAAAGATCAACAGTAATGATTACTGATATCTTTCTTGTTTTTGGAGCTCGTGAGTAAGTCTATTTATTTTTTTTTTAAATACTAAACCATTTAGAAAAATTAAATTGATAAAAAATATATTTATTAATAATTATTAAATTATTTTTAGAATTGGAAAAGTTTATCATGATAATTTTAATAAATTAATGATATATTATATTTTAACACTTTGTAATATTGGACTTCTCATGATTGATCATATTCATTTTCAATACAATGGATTTTTATTGGGAATTTTATTACTATCAATTGCTCAAGTTTCAAAGAGTCAACCGGTAATAAACATGATAACAATGACATTTTAATATTATTCAATCAATTAATAAATATTTTATTATTAACAGATGAGTATATTGATTGGTGCAGCATATTTTGCTATTTTATTAAATTTAAAGCATCTGTATCTTTATGTTGCTCCAGTATTTATTGTTTGGCTTATTAAATGGTACTGTATGAAGGGAAATTTTATAATGAGATTAATTCAACTTGGATCAATTGTCATTGGAGTAGTGGCTGTTTCATTTGGTCCATTTATAACACAACTTCCACAGGTATTTATATATATATATAAACATTAAGTTACCTAATAAATAATATTGTATAACTGAGTATTATGTTAAAGGTATTTTCAAGATTATTTCCATTTAAAAGAGGACTTGTTCATGCATATTGGGCACCAAATTTTTGGGCATTGTACATTGGAGCTGATAAAATATTAACAGTATTATGGAAAAAGTTTGGATTAATATTAATGAATAAAAGAGCAACTATGACTGGTGGCTTAGTTCAAGAAGATACATTAGCTGTATTACCAACACCAACACCAATCATAACATTTTTGTTGACTATTTTAACAATCATGGTAATAATTGTTTATTTTTATTTTTTTAAGTATTTTGTTCTGATTTTTCTTCTTTATCTTAGCCAATTTTAGTTGTTATATTGAAAAAAGAAACAAAATTATTGAGGCCACATGATTTTCTGAGGGGTTTGATACTTTGCGGACTTAGTTCATTCATGTTTGGTTGGCATGTACACGAAAAAGCTATCTTGACAGCAATCATTCCAATGTGGTAAGTAAATATTTTTAATTCTCAACTAATCTTACTGTATATCATTTAGTATTATTATTTATTTATTTATTTATTTTTTGTATTTTTATTTTCTTCCTTTCCCAACATATTTTTATGTAAGATTTATTTTATCATAAAAAAAAAATAAGATAAAATATATATTTTACAAAAATTTTATATTTACTATTGCCCTTTAGAATATTATCTGATTTTGTTATTTGACCAAAAGATTAAAGATGAAAAAAATAAAAAAAAAAAACAGGAAACGAACTAGTCATAATACTAAACAGAAAATAATATTTGTAACTATCTGTTTTTGTTGATAGTATACTGATATTAATTTAATTTTCTATTTTCAGTATTATGGCAACTATTGATCCAATTGATGGAAGAATATTTTTAATATTAAGTGCAACAGGTCATGCATCAATTTTACCACTATTATATCCTGATAATCTTGTAGTTTTAAAACTATTGTTATTATTAGCTCACATCATTTTAGCTGATTATTTATTATGTAAGTTATTTAAATGTTCACTTCTTAAAGCTTATGAATATTTTTATATTTTATTGTTGCCAATTATTGCAATTTATCATGCTTTTATTCATAAAATTATATTTGATGAAAAAATGGAATTTTTACCACTTGCATTGACATCAATGTACAGTGCTGTTGGAATAACTTATTGTTGGATTTTATATTTTTATTATTTTTATACAAATAATTATCAGCTGTCTAAAAATTCCATAAAAAATAAATAATTTAATTTGATACTTAACTAAATATCATTGTCATTATTTCAATTTTTTAAAAATATTATGTGACCTTTACTCCTTTGAAAGTTTTATATTAAAAATTAACGAAAAAAAGTATATAATTCTGATTTTATTATGACTAATACTTAATGTATATGTTAATTATCATCTTGACAAATATTTTAATGAATACGTTACGTATTTGCAAATAAAAAAGAAAAAGCTGTGTCAATTAGCCACGTTGTTCATCGCGTGAATTTACATAATAACGAAAAAAAAATCCTATATTGATCAGAATCACTTTTCTGAGATTTTAATATCCAGATTAAATATTATTTCGAACCACTCAAGATAAAACTATAAATAGTTGTAATTATAAAAAAAAATAATCAATTATTATTACGACTTTAATGATATAAATGAAAAAAAAATAATTGATAATTTTTTTCGTCATTTAAAATGAAACAATCTGTTATTTTTATTGTTTCTTTTATTCATTTGGTATCATGTGAATTTGACTGTATGGGTAAGTTATCAAAGTGTTATTTTATATTGAAAAAATGAAGATTAATTTTCATATAAGACAGGAAAATTTATTTATTAATTTTTTTTTAAATACAGGATATCAAAATGTACAAAATCCTCGACCATCTTGGAAAGGCAAGTCATTATTTATTTATTTATTATCAATGCAAAATAAAAAGAAAAAAAATGTATCTTCTTGGTCCGGTTTTAGCCTTGTGCGAAAGATACATCTTGAGTACACACAGATATATTATAATGGTCAAACAATGTCATTAACTGACCACAAGTTTTAATAAAAAGCCTTGTATCTGTTGATTTTCAGTTTATTTTATCGTGAACCATCGAACGTCAAACATTGATTCTGTTGATTTAGTCCCATATTATTTCCAACTCATTTTCAACAAAATTGTGTGAAAGGAAACAAAGTTTATTTCCAAGGTTTCCAAGTATTATATTTTTTGTAATTTTGACATTTTATTTAAACAAAAAAATATAATGAATATCATTTTTTTTGTCAGCATTGGATTTCTTGGAATAGTTTATTCTGATGAATTATATGGTAAATAATAATAATCAGTTTTTTTTTCTATATTGGCAGGTAAGTTAAGTTTTTTTTTTTCATGTGAAACAAAGATTTGTGTCAATGATTTCATTAAATTTCGATTGAGTTCAAAAGAAAATATTACTAGTTGATATCAATCTTTTTTGTTCTATTTTTTTCAAGCAGACATTTCACGATAATCCCTGATTCATAACATGTTTATATAATATAACAGTTATTTAAAATTATAGATAATGACCCTAAATAATATTTTTAATTATTTTATATTGAATATTTTTGATAGATTAAATGTTGCTTATATTATTTATCTAATCATAGCTGCAATTATTATCGTTAAATTTTTCTTGGTACAGTTTTTCTTATAATTAAAAGTAAAAAATCAGGAAATAGATAAGTTAAATTTAAAATTTACATTTAATTTAGAGGGGGGTAATTGTCCTCTTGAAAATGGAAAACTTGGAATGTGTAAAAAAGTACTTGAATGTCCAAAAAAACTTGAAGAAGTTAGACAAGGAAAAAGAGATGCTGTATCATCAAGATGTGGATTTGATGGTGTCATTGAAATTGTTTGCTGTCCACTTGATCTCAAACAAAAATTTGGTCTACGACCTGTTGAACTTGGTATGCCCTTTAGTTATATTTTAACAATTTTTTTATTTATTTTTTCATATGTTAGTTGGAAAAATAAGAAGAAAAATCACAGAAATCAGTTTGACGTTTTGTATAATGACATTATTATTATTTTAAACAATGACTAATCATTACTTTTTTTTATTTACATGTTGTTATTGAAGTTATTAAAATAATAAACAACGCAAAAGATATGCTATTGAAGAATCATTGTTGATTACAATTAAATTTATGACGAAGTCAATTACGTTAAATATTTCCAATAGACAGTCTCTTTGTTCAATTTATTTTTATCACATATACTTAATACTAAATCATTATAATTTATCTGTGTTTTTTATTTATATATTTTGTTATTATTATTTATTTTAATTAACAGTTTTTGTTGTATTACTTTATCCTTGATGATAAAAAATATACAATACAAAATTGGCCTATTTTTGTAGAGAAAAAAAAATGTCATTTTTTAATTACATTTATTATACTTAGCATGTCAGCAGTATCAAAATGAAATTCTTCCAATCAAAGGATTATCATTTCATATATTAAAAGGAACAGAAGCACGTTCAGGTGAATTTCCTTATGCAGCTGCACTTGGATATGCTAAAAATGATCCAGGATCATATCAAATTGATTACAACTGTGGAGGAACATTAATATCATCAACGTTCGTTTTAACAGCTGCACATTGTGTTAATAATATTGATGGCAAAGTGCCAGTTCGTGTAAGAATAAATCAACAAATAAATTAATACTTAGTCATTCAAACAAGGAAAAGTTATTTATATAATAACAAAAGCTAAACTAAAAGATTTTTTTACTTTTCTTTTACTGTTTTACAGGTTCGTGTTGGATCAGATAATTTAGAATTAAATGATGCAAATGTTCAAGAACTAAGAATTGAATACATAATGCCTTCTCCAAGTTATAAACGTACAGCTGCTTATAATGACATTGCTCTTATTAAACTTGCAAGTCCTGTTAAGTGGTCACCAACTGTCAAACCAATTTGTTTACCAAGTAAACCAATTGAACAACTTAACATAACATCAGATAGTTCATTGATTGTTATTGGTTGGGGTGCAACAAATATTGATGGAGATTTTTCAAAAATATTATTAAAAACACCAAGTCTAAAGTAAGTTTATATATATTTTATATTTTCTATTATTTAAAGTATAATATTAATATAATACATTTTTTTTATAGTGTTGTATCGAGACAAGAATGTGCACGTTTTTATGCAGGTTTTCAAAGTTTAAGAAATGGTATAACAGAAGATGTAATATGTGTTATGGATAGAAATTTAACTAGAGGAGCAGATGCATGTCAAG
Source organism: Aphidius colemani (assembly GCA_030523065.1). Taxonomy (NCBI): domain Eukaryota; kingdom Metazoa; phylum Arthropoda; class Insecta; order Hymenoptera; family Braconidae; genus Aphidius; species Aphidius colemani. The sequence goes on along the minus strand of JAPYYR010000256.1, from coordinate 29,780 downwards.
GTGACAGTGGAGGACCACTTGTGTTAATAAATGATGATGAAGAAAGTTTAGTTGGAATTGTTTCGTCAGGGCAAATATGTGGAAGTCCTGTTCCTGCACTATATACATCAGTTTATAAACATCTTGAATGGATTGAATCATTTGTCTGGTCAGATAGAAATTCAATTTAAAGATAAAATTTCAATATATATATATATCTTATTTACATATGTATCTAGTCTCAAAGATATTTTTTTTCTAATCTCAACAATTTCAACGAACCGAAATTATTTTCTTTCTTTCTTTCTCACTTGACTCACACAAAAAAAAATCTATATACTTAGTTATTAATTTTTTTTAGATATAACTGAAATTTCTCTTTACTTTTTTTTCGATTTTTATTTTATTTCAAAAAATATATTCTTGCCAATTATATAAGCAAGCATTGATAAAGAAAACACTCAAATGAAAACATATAATAATACGTTAAGTACGATCTACGTAATATACATCTATATATACATTTATCTATATAAATAATTATACTTTTTTTTTTTTTTTTTAATATCTTACAATGTATGCGAAAAAGAATTCACGTCAGAGGGATTTTTTTTTATACATCTTCAAAAAGAAGAGAAGAGTAAAAAAGCAAAAAATACTATGTCAAATTCGAGAAAATTACCTAATTGTTTTTTTTAAACTAAAAAAACAAAAAGAAAAAACAAGTCAAGAAGTTATCAAGATGTTTGATAGGGAAGAAAAGAGTAGTTATAATAATTTATTGTGAATTACTTTGAGAACCGATGAGTGGAAAAACTTGTGTTATTTTTCCAATTCCTTTGGTACGACCCTCACGAAATAAAAGTCTCATGCCAACATGAAGATATTCTGGATGGCTGACAAACCTGAAGAGAACTGATGCTGTATCATTTGTTTGAAGTCCTTCATCTTTAATATCCATTATTCCTTCTATAACACATGTTTGACGAACATTTCCAACATGAACAGTTGCTTGAAATCCTGGATAAATTGATGTTGCATGATAAACAACTAAAACTGTTGCCTGTAAAAAAGAAAAATATATATATTTCAATTAAGTAATGTATTAATACTTGATTGATATAAATGTAATAATTACTTGAAAAAAAACAGTTGCATGCGGATGATCACCAATTGATACAAGCACCATTCCAGGCCTTAAATGAGGTAATGATGCATCTCTTTTAGTTGATGGTGCAAGTGTTAAACTTGCACTTTGTGAAGCTCTAACATAGCCACAAGGTGCTTTATTTCTGTGTAATGATACAACTTTAACTGGTGAAAATTCACCATCAGGTAATGGTCCAACAAGCATTCTTGTACCTGGTGCAATATTACCCTTTACAAGCAAACCACCAAGTACTGGATTATTTAAACCAGCAACTCTAAATGTTTCATCAATTCTGAATAAACAAGAACCAGGACCAGTATCTAAATTTGATGATTCTGATGGTGATAATTCTTTAATAAACGCTGTAAGTTCATCTAATCCAATACCAGTTACTGAACTAACAGCAAATACTGGTATTATATTATCATCATAATGTGAAGTAATTTGACTATTATTATTATTATTATCACTATAAAGTACGAGCTCTTTATTATATCCTTGTGAGCGTACAGTATTTTTAATTTGCATAAGTGTTTGTTGGTGTTCACATAGCCCCAAATCAATTTTAGTCATTACTATAAAAAATGGTAATCTCAAAGCAAGACAAAGTGCTATGTGTTCTTGTGCAGCTTCATTAAGTGGTGGTGCAACGACAACCATAACATGATGTGGTGAATAACCCATTAAGCCTAATAGTGTTGTACGCAGATATTTTTTATGCCCAGCAAGGTCAATAAATGTCACAACTTTTGTTGCATTTTCACATATTTCTTCAGCAGTTGTCATTTCAGCATAATTTAATACATGTCCAGATGTATCAAAGCCAATTATTTCATGTGATATTGATGATGTTCTGCCACTTCTTATTTCATGAAGATGACGTAACATATTTAATCTTGCTCTACCACGACCATTATCTAATTCACCCTGTGTTAATACACCAAGAAGTGTTGATTTACCAGCATCTTGTGAACCAACGACTGCTAATCTTAAATCAACAGCAGTATCTTGATTATCTTGATCACCTCGACGAATTTTTGTTACTAATACTTCAACGGTTCTTCGTCTTTCTGTTGTTGCATTTGTTATTTCATTTAATTTTTTCTTTGATTTTAAATTTTCAGGAGAATTTGCCATTCTTTCACGAAGTACTCTTGTTGTTGCACCAAGACGTGATGCCATATCACGAAGAGTTTTTAATGATGCTTTCATATCTTCTCGTGAAAGACCTGCCAGTGTTCCATTGTCTTCAACACCTATTAATTTATATTTTAATAATTAATTTTTATTTATCATTATATTTGTTATTGCTTTTTTCTTCTTACCAATTTGATAGATAGCTTCTCCATGTCCTTCTCTGAGTCTCCATTTCATTTGAGTTACTAAATGTTCAAATCTTTGTGATGATGGATTTACAAGTTTTAATTTATATTCAATATTTCCTTGTTCTGGTTCTGGAGGTAATGATTCTTCATTGTCATCATCATTCTCTGAACTTTCACAATCTGAACTGCTTTTTTCAGTGTATTTATTCCAGGTAGATTTTCTCTTAGTCGTTGATTCACCAGTATCAAAAAGAGACAAAAATGATTCCATCTCTGTAAATAAACAAATTATATTTAATTAAATGAACATTTAACAATAAACTTGTATGCATTATATTAAACATACCAGTCAAAAGTTAAGACTGACAATGAAAATTTAAATTAAGAAATGAAACAATTTATTTCCTTGTTAGATTAGTGATTCATATAACAGACACACTCTCTTTATAACAGAATGATATTACTGGAGATTAGATATTGCAAGATATCAACTTTGTTTCACTTATTTCATCAGACTTTTTAGACCCCAACAATTATTAAACTGTATACCTATAGGTATATAATTTCTACTTGTTTAAGCCTGCAAGGCATTTATACACATGCACACTAACATTAGTAGGTACAACAGACATTATAGCAAAATGAAAACAAAAATATTATTGTCTATAGATCACGTGATTTTGACAGATGAAAATAGTTATCAATATTATTATATTGCTAATGACCAAACAAAAAAAATATGTCATATTGTTTCTGTTAAATTAAAGCTATAGGTATAATTATAAAGTAATTTTTAATAAACACTTATATTGTTTTTGTCCTTCATTGTCTCTTGTAGAATAAAGAGTTTGTTAAAATTAAAAATCGATTAAACAGACTAATTTTAATAAATAAAACAAAATTATGTATAACTAACAGCTGGTTAAAACTGGATCTTGATAAAAAGAAAGTGAAAGGATTAAATGGAGTAAAAACAGGAAAAAATCATCATCTGGAACTTGAAAGTATATTTTAATATTCATTTTTTTTAATTTTATCAATAAAAAAAAATTAGCTGGTTAATTCAAGATTTAATAATTATAGTTATTAGACGTAAAATGTATCAATTTACAAATAAATTATACAATAAACTTACTTGGTTTACAGTTATTATCACTGTACTGCAACAGTACAGATGTCAGATAATAAAAAAATAATTAATCAACAACACTTTAACAGACAAATCAGTTGGCAGCCATTTTGTTTGTCCTTCAAAATATGTCCCCTGCTGTTTATTTACCCGGGAAGTTGCCAAGTCATAATTTATATGTTGAATAACTCAAATTTAATTGCAATCATCATCGTGATGCATATTCGCCAAAAACAAAAAAATAAATTTACAACTAATTTTAGTACTCTCTCATTGGAATTTAATTTGTATCTCTGGTATATATACTTTTGATAAATTCATCTGCAACTGAGAAAACACGTGACAGCTGATTAAAAAAAAAACAAAAAATTAATAATAATAATAAATAATAATAATATTGATATAAATTATATAATAAAATTTATAGTTTTTTGTTTCCTATTTGCAATGTTATATAATAACATATTTCAATTTTCAATTGACGAAATAAAAGAATAGTTTATAGTTATTAATTTATTAATAAATTTTATTGATTTAATTATTTATTTTTTTATCAAAATGATGAATTTTAAATATTAGTAATTTATACATTTATATTTTCTGTTTAAATTATTATTTGTTTGTATATTTTTTTTAATAAAAAAAAGCTCACCTGCTGTTTAAAGACTGATTTTTGTTTATCATCTAATATTTTTTTATCAAGTTGAATAAAATTTAAATAAAAATATTTATGATATACATCATTTATATATTCTGGTACACACATTAGTTATTCATTATTATGAAAACTCAAATTTCACTTCTGTCATCACAAATAGAGCCAAAAAAATAAATAATAAAAATAAAAAAAATTGTGCTCGTGTTTTTTAAAGTGTTGCATAGTTATTTCATAAAAAATATGTAGAAACATAGATTTAATGAATCACAATTTATTTATTCAAACATTGAGAATAGAAAAAAAAAAAGGAAAAACTATACTTCACTCATTTTATAAACTAGAATATATGTACAATGCGCATTATGTACATTTTCAATAAAGATAATAGTAAATTTTAGAAACAAAATAAACAATTAAAAATGTATTATTGATAACAATTAAAAATTAATATTCACATATAATTGTAACAACTTGTCATTGAGGTAGAAGAGGTTCACTCTCAGCTCTGACTACATGTTTAATTTGAAAATCATTTGTTTGTTGATTTTTTTCATTGTTCACAAATGTATCATTTAAACAAACATTATTAAGACTCACTGCACTATTTGAAAATATTGTCATACCACAATTTTGTTCACTCGTTTCAATAGCACTATTTGTACGTGCAAAATTTATAGTACAATTTTTTTTAATATTATTATTTTTTTTTGAATCAGAACTTATTAAATCACATGCTCTTCCAAGAATAATTAAACTATTTAATACTCTAAGAGCAACGAGAATTAAATAACCAAATAAAAATAATATAAAATTTGATAATTTTGCTGATGGATTTAATGTTGTGCATAGTACTCGACCCATAGCAACACTCAATGGTAATGGAATAAAACCCATTCTACGTGCAACAAGATCAGATGGATCTGAAAATGCTGTTGATTGACGTGTTTGTGCCATGTCATATGCTAAACTCACTGTATAATCACGATAAACTGTTGAACGTAACTCATTAAAACGAGTTATAAAAGCATGTTTAATCTGTGAAAAAAAAAAGAAAAAGCATTGATATAATTAATACGAAGAAACAATTATTTATCAGTTAAATTAATTACCCAATCAACAAGAACTTCAGCAATTAGTAAAAGCACACAGTCAGGTAATAAAATAGCAAATCTATCAGCTTTCCAGCCGTATTCTTTCATTGTTTGTAAACTAACTGCTATAAGTAGCATCATCAAATGAAAACGTTCTCTCACATCAGCACATGATAATTGAAATAAGTTATTTTTATCAAATTTTTTAAAAACTGAACCTTTCAATTCGACAAACTGAAAGTTAATAAAATATATATATTAGAAAAAACCAATGTTTATGAGATAAATTAAGTATTCAACGTACATTATTAGACATCATAATTGTTAATAGAGCTTTGTTACTACTATTGATGGCAACATTTAATGTTGTTGCTTGACATAGCACCAATACACTGTGTGAAACTGAATAAATATATTTAAGAAAAATACAATACCAATTTAGTCAATTTTTGTATGACAACATTTATGATTATTAGTTTAAAAAGGATACAGACATATGTCAATGCAAATAATAAATGTGGTAATGTTCCAAGATGTTGTCTGTGTCTTGAATTTGATCTTGGCTCAGTTGCCGTCCATAATAAGGCATCAATTGTATCTTGTCCAAATGCACTACATAAACGATCACCAACTTCCAACATATTATAAAATATATAAAGTTTTATCACTGATTGACTTTTAACAAGATGATACATCATTGATGTGTCAACTTTAAATATTGCAATCCAACAACCAAGAACAATAAAACCTTTTAATAAATCACACATTTCAGCTGGTCTTAGAAATCTTTCACATTTTTTATTTTCATCATTTGTTCTACTGTAAAATTAATGAATATATTATATATATTTTTTGCTTTGTTTGATAAGGATTCTTTAGAGTAATAACTTACCCAAAATAATATTTTAATGGTCTTGTTATTATTGCCCAAAGTGCCATTATAAATCTTAATGGTAAAAATGTATATACAAATAAAAATGAATCAGCACATTGAAAAAATCCATATGACATAAATTTTTCAACTTGTATTGGTATTTTTAAAAATGAATATATTTTTTCACGTCTTGCTGAAAATCTTTCTTCATCATGCTCCAATTGATAGCCTCTTGTTAATTCAGTTTTGACAAATTCATAAATTGAAAAATCTGTAATATTAAAATGCAAATGTTATAATATTAATTTATTATTTGTTTAAATCTATCTTTTTTTCTAATGTAAAATAATATAATTACTCTTTTTTTTATTATTATTTAATTTTTCAGAATGTATTGATTGACCATCAATATTCAAATCTTCAATTCTAGATTCATTATTAATTGTTGTTTTTGTATTGCCATTATTATCAGGACTACAGAATCTTATATGTTTTTTTTCCATAACACCATTATCAGTTTTAATATTTTTTGTCATTATATTACCATTTTCTTTCGACATTTTAACAATAACATAACCTTTTTAATAAAACAGCTGTTTTTTATTTTATAATACAAAGTTAAATAGCCTTTTTTATAAATTTTATATTGTCAATAATTATTTTGACATTAATAGTGTTGTACTAATAATATTTTTACAAACTAAAACAGTCAAATACCATTAATGCAAATGATATTTTACGAAAAAAAAAACTAAATATATTTAGCCATTACGTATGTCGGTGTATGCACTCAAAGAAAAACAATATTATTCATTATGAATATTATTATTAATCGTGTTTCCAATGTGTAGATATATATTTTGTCAAAGAGAGACCTGTCAGCTGGCTTTCTTTATTTTTGTGTTGTTGTTATGATTATTTTTCGAATGGAAAAAAAAAAAATTCGATTTGAGAGAGAGCCAAGAGAAAAAGAGAAGAGAGTATTTATTATTATTTTTTTTTTAACAATTTGACATACAAAAACATGGCGGCATCCATGAGTGAATCTTCAGATGGACGTAATATTTGCAAAATATGTATTATTGGTGGTGGAATGGCTGGTTTATCTGCTGCAAATCATTTATTAAAAAACAACGAAACTGATTTTATAATTGTCGAAGCAAGAAATAGAATTGGTGGTCGTATTATTGCAATTGAAATTGGTAAAAAAATTTGTTAAAAAAATACATTGTTTATTATTAAATTTAAAATAAAAAAAAAGCAATATTTAATTATTAAAATATACAGCATAATATTGATTACATAAATATAGGTTTAAATTAAATTTGATATTTATAATTTGTCATGTCATAAAAAAATAAATAATTGATTTTTTTGTGATGATAATAATTAAAATAAACAATTAAATTTAAAGGTGGTGAAAAAGTGGAACTTGGAGCAAATTGGATTCATGGTGTTTTGGGTAATCCAATATTTGAACTTGCAATGGCAAATGGTCTAATTGATATTGTAAGAATTCCAAAACCCCATAAAGTTGTAGCTGCAATGGAAGATGGTAAACAATTACCATTTCCAGTACTTCAAGAAATTTATGAGGCATACATATGTTTTTTACGTAGATGTGAGGAATATTTTTTAAGTTCATATAGTCCACCAGAAGGTATCAATAGTGTTGGTGCACATGTTGCACTTGAAGCTGAACTTTATTTATCATCATTACCACCAGAAAAACGTAGAATACGACAATTATTATTTGACTGTTTATTAAAACGTGAAACATGTATCACTGGTTGTGATAACATGGAACAAGTTGACTTATTAGAAATGGGATCATATGCTGAACTTCAAGGTGGTAATATATCATTACCTGGTGGTTATTCAACAATTCTTGAACCAATTGCAAAACACATTCCGAAAGATAGGATTTTTTTAGGTACTCCAGTATCAAAAATAAGGTAAATTAATATTTGCTTATTTATTTGTATTTTGCACATGTATATTATATTTGTTGTATTTTTTTTCAAGATGGCAAACTAATGAAAAAATTAATAATACTAGTAATAATAATAAAGAAGATAGCTGCATAGAAGTAACATGTGAAAATGGTAAAAAAATAATTGCTGATCAAGTCTTATGCACTTTACCATTAGGGGTATTAAAAGAAAATGGTAAAAAAATATTTGATCCATCATTACCAAATGAAAAAACAGAAGCAATTGATAGATTAATGTTTGGTACTGTTGATAAAATATATTTAGAATATGAAAGACCATTTTTAAATCCAAATGTATCAGAAGTTATGTTGTTATGGGATGATAGAGGTTTAACAGATGATGAACGTAATGATATAAGTAAAACATGGTTTAGAAAAATATACTCATTTACAAAAATATCAGAAACATTATTATTAGTATGGATATCTGGTAAATCTGCTGAATTTATGGAACAATTAAGTACAGATGAAGTATCAGATACATGTACAAAAATATTACGTAGATTTTTAAATGATCCATTTGTTCCTGCACCTAAAAAATGTATTAGAACGTCTTGGCATTCACAACCACATACACGTGGTTCATATACATCAATGGCTGTTGGTGCTAGTCAAATTGATATTGAAACAATTGCTGAGCCAATATTTACATCTGATAATGATAAGAAAATATCAATTGCATTTGCTGGTGAGCATACGCATTCTTCATTTTACTCAACTGTTCATGGAGCATATTTAACTGGTCGTACTGCTGCACAGAGTCTTCTTGATACACGTCAAAATAATAATAAAGAACACAGTATTGATTGTGAAGATACCAGTGATCTTAGCTCTTGGATTCAAGGAATTTCTTTGAATTAAAATTCCAATAGAAGTTTTCAATATTAAAATACTTGTTTTTTTTTTTCTTTTGTATATATCGTCATTATTTTTCGCTTTTACAATGTACATATTGATATCATTTTTAAGACTTTTTTTTAAGTATTTTTTTTTCTTTTAATATTGTTGGAGGATACTCACGATTTTTCAATCTAGTCACCAGAAGAAAAAAACCGTTATATTGCAATAAAAAAAAACACATCTCTTTGATTGCATAGTTATTACTTTTAGAATTTTTTTATATATTTTTAAAATCAGCGGGCATTTTGCCGAAAAATTTTGCACTATGTTTTTTTCTTTGTATTACTTTGTTGGCAAGGTTTTTGATTTTTTTTTTTTTAGATAAACGTGACGCAGGAATGCACGAACCAAAATGATTTTTACGTTGCAAATACTGTTAGATATTTAAAAAACAAAAAAGAATAATAAAACTACGATAAAAAAAGAATAATTTTTGTTTTAATGATTCCTTACATACTTTTAGCCACTATTCCTTGTGTGGAGAATTTTTTGGATTCTGTACAAACAAACGTCCACAAACGCGTGAAGTACGTATGCAACGTCGTCCTGTAAAAAATTCAGAATAATTTCTTCTTTATTTTGTTATACAATTGCATGATCTTGTCATTATACAAGCGGAGTGATAAAACATCTATGATGAATAATAATTATGCGAATAAAATACCGTAATGTCTCTAAAAGTTTATCATAAATTATATTTATAACTTTTTTGTTGTATTTGAATTGTCATACATTATTATTGATCTTGAAAAGACAACGGCTCGATTACAATAAAAATATCGAACCAAATTTCAACTTAAAACTGTTATAAACAAAATAAAATTTGTAAATTATATTCTACCAAGTAAGAAAGAGATCATAGAATATTTTAATGATAAAATAGTTAGTATGTTCTTACGATGCCTACAATAAAAGTAAATAAAAAAAATGTATTGTATTAATATTCAAATCTGTATGTCTATATCACTTTTAAAACAATCTGGCACATTGAAAAAAAAGGAATAATATGAAATCGGTCTGTCTAAAAAATTCTAGTCGGGCCGATACTTTAAATATTACTATTTTTTTTATTTTATGTTTTATATATATATATTCTATTTCTTTTATATAAAAATTATCTCAAATAATCATAATTATTTTGTTCAATCTGCCAAATAAAAACTAGGCAATTCTCAATTGACATTATGCTCAAAGCTGCTGTTTTATTTTTTTTGTTTTTTTTTTTTATATGAAAAACTACTATTATAATAATAATAATGATGATAATATATATTAATAAAATATATAATTGAATATCCGATGGATGTATAAATATAATTTTCATAGGCTTAGCTAACCAGAGCTGTACCCGCAATTTTTTTTTTAAATCTAAAAGAGTAACATAATCGGTTCTCAGATTAATTGAATGTAAATTTTTTTCTGTTTTCAGACATTATTGTTTTTTTTTTTGCAGGTATAGCATTTCATTCTGAGGTAGACCAAGTCAGCCAACTATTTCGTACACTTGAGAGGAAACTTGCCCCAATTAAATCATTCAAATTCAACAATCAACATCAATTTTTTTTTTTTTTTTTTAACACGAATTAAATATTAGTTTGAAAACGTATAAAAACAATAAAAAATAAATGTCTACAAGACAAAAAATATTGGAACGAACAATTAGGACGACACTCCCAAGTATAAATACGTTCACAGCTAGCGTAAATAAATGTTAAATTAAAAATTTAAAAAAAAAATCTTAATATTAACGATTTCATTTTTTTTTGTGTTGAGATAAATCTCTTTTCCCTTTTGTTTTTCTGAATCTTTAAATCATAAAAATGTATATAATTTGCTAAACGTGCATGTAGACTATTTTTCAAACTCTCGATGTATATTAAAAATAGATGGAAAATAATAATAATAATAATAATAATATATTGATAACATAATAATAATGATAAAATTATAATTAAAAAAAAATAAAGATGAATATACTAAAATTCATCAATTCCACCATCAGGAACACCTGCCTTGACTTTATCAAGGACTTTGTTAACGAAATCTGTTGAGTGATTGGCGATCCGCACTTCTGAAACACAAAGGTTTCATTCATAAATTAAATAGTTCATTAAATATTAATAATTATTTATTTACGATAAAACGTCTTACTCGTAGCAACTTTGCATATTCTGTCCATTTGTCGTGTTAATTCTTCTTGTGTTTCGATATTTGATTCAGATGCTTTTGCACTGAGTGTTGCTTTCATTTGTGCGATTCCATATATCAAACGTTCTAAAAAAAAAAACATTATATTAAAAAATTAAATATTATTTTATTTGTTTATTTAAACTTACTGTGTTCTTGTTCAAGTCCATGCAATTTAATTTTATTAGCTTCATGTTGTGCTTTTTTCTTTAATCTACATGCTCTTGATGCTAATTTATTTTTTTCTTTACGTGTTTTTGGTCTAGCTGTAAATGGCAATTCCGAAACAGGTGTCATATCATTAATAACACGAGATAGTTTGTCCAATTCACGTCCAATACTATGTAGTTTTCTTGGATTTGGTGTTAAATCATTACCATCACCTTTCCTTGCCTTACCACTGTGTTTAATGCCTCTCAATGCACAATGTGGACTAAAAACTGGATCAGTTGCTTCATTTAATACATGAGGATCTTCAAGACGTACACGAGCAACTAATCTTTGTCCTTTTGGACCTTTTGCTTGTACATTATATTGCCAAAAATATTTTTCTTTTTTGCTTAATTTTGATTCACGAACAGTATCATTACTACCACGTATACCTTGATCCTCAACATCACTACCTCCACTATCTAAATTATTTTTTGAAAAAAAAAAAAAAAAAAAAAACAAAAGATAATAATATTATTATTAATGGTGATGATAAATAAAGCTTTAAAAAATATAAATTAAATTAACCATTTTCACTGCTAAAATCATCATAATGATCACTATCTTCATCACTGTCTTCATATCCTTCGTCATGACTGAGTTGTCCAATTCCATCAGTTGTACCAAGTGGATCTGGGCTCAATGCACCACCAGTACTGAGGCTACTTGTTGAACCTACTTCAACTGCAGCTAAACTTCCAGTACTTAAAAGATGTTGACGTGGTTCTCGTCTTGCCCATAATTGTTCTAATCCCATTGATTGTGTTGGTGCTGACATTGAAAGTCTTGATACTTTTGGAATACTTCCAGATGGTTCATTTGGTGTTATATCCATATGACTTATCATTGGACTGCTTGGTGGAACATCACCTTTACGCATAAGAAGTTCATGAAGGGTTGATTGACCTGTTGGTCGTACAACTGGATGTGGTGATGTTGAAGAACTTGGTGTTGAACTTCCTAAATCGTAACATGAATCATAGGATTCTATTAATGGTTAGCAGCTAGTCACAGTTTTTTTTTCACCAACTCGCTGAGTAATATAATTTTTTAAATAGTTGATTAATAATTTTTTCTTTACTATGTAAATCTGTTTTTTTTTCTTCTTCTTTACTTTTATTATCAAATCTATGAATAAATTGTTTCAATTTTAGAATAACAACAAACTTTACAAACAGCCATTTCCATAACATTGAGATAAAAAAATAAAAAAATAAAAAAAGTAAGGAGAACCTGCGATGCAATCATTATCTAAAAATACTTTTCCTGAATTTAAATATCTTTTCAATCTTTTCCAAGCATAAAAAAAAAACATACAAAACAAAGTCCACTAAGATAATAATAATAATAATAATAATAATAATCTCAGCGAGAAGGTATTATTTAATTGAAATGAAAAAAAGGCCATAGAAAAATAAACTTGTTAAATAAAATACAAAAACTTTCACCAACCTGCAATATTACTAGTACCAGGACTTGGATAAGCAGGTGGACTAACTGGTTCCATACTGTTATTATCAATAAGTGTTAATCCAGGATTTAATATTAGTCCAGAATTAATATTATAAGGTTGACAATTTTTATAAACTCCAGATGTTTGTGGAAATCTAGTTGGTATAAAATTTAATCCATTGTTACTAAACATAGGACCACCAGAATTGTCATTTATAATTTGTTCATTTCTTTGTGTTTGAATGATTCTATTATCTTCTGGTAATAGTAAATCATCAAAATTTAAATCACCAAGTAATATATCATCATTTGCATTTAATTCAGCCAATGTTGGTCCTTGTATTAAATCAGCTTTATCAACTTGAAATATATCATCATCTTCCATTTTAAAACTAATGCCTAATTGTTCAGCATCAATTCTAAATTGTGAATCATCTTGATCTGTTTTTGTACTCCAAATTGAAGTTATTGCCAATGGTGATGGTGAAAATTGATCATAAACACCATGTGTGCCACGATGACCACCAGGTATTGGTACTGATGCTGATGATGAACCCATTTCTAGACCTTGAATTGGTTCTTGTTTAACCAATGTATCCATTGCATTACTTCCAAGTTCAAGTAAAAATTCAGAGTAATTTTGGTCAACCATTTTGAATGTTTATTTACAAACAAAGGTCAACAATACACCAACAATAACAACAACAGCAAGGTATTGTTATTGCTGTTTTGTTTTGTTGCTTTTAATTTTAAGCAAATAATATATTCAATTATTCTCAAATCCAATTGATTAAATAATTTAATTGATAAAAAAAAAAAAAAATTTCAATCACGTAAACAAAATCAAGTATTAATTTATGTTTTGTATTTTTATTTTTTGTTATTTGTTGATGAAAATATAATTATGTTGTAAAAATAAAATAAACACATACACATGTGTACACTGAATTTTGTCGTCGCGTGGGTAGACAATAGTATCTTTTTAAAAATAATATTTATCAGTGCAATGACAGTGCAGACATAATTACTTGATGAAAAAAATCAACTGTATCACTTATTTATATACATATATGAGTTCTTTTTTATTGTTTTCATTACACCTTATAATGCAAATACGAATAGTTAAAACTACTACTAAACAAAAAAAAAACGTGAATATAATGTATTTTTCAATATTGTTAATACACAAACACACAAAGAAAAATAATATTATAATTATTATTATTATATTATTTATGATAGTCACACACAGGAAAAATATAAGTTAGATGTTGTTTCACGGATCACATAACATTGGTGTCTTTTGGCGATTCCCAATCTGTATTATTCTTGTTGGCCATGACTTTCATCAGCCAATTTTTTTATTTTTTCCCCTGGTTCAACGATATGATGACAATATAATTTCTATATTATTTGTTTGTTAATTTACAATAACAATATCAGTGTAGCACTATTGAATAAACACACACCTGAATTTGATATTTTTATAAATTGATAATAATATTATTTATACTTTATCGTCACTTTATTAAAATTATACAATGAGAATGTATGCTTCTGTTGTTGTTTTGCCACGAGAACGTGTGAAAAATAATATATTCCTCTCTGTGTTGCTCTAATAAGAGTTTTTGATTAATAGGAAGAGAGAGAGAGAGAGAAAGAGGAAAAGGTCACATACAACAATCAATCGAGTATATTTAATGGTATTGACCAATCATATTGCATATCATGAAAATAACGTCACAAATATTTGGGAAATAAAGATTTTTCATTGGTTTAAAATATCGCGCAACTCTCCTGACATCTAATGGTCGTTTGTTATTGTCAGTATAAATGTGTGTCATGTTTGTGTGTTGTTTTTGTTGTTTATTTTTAGTTTGTGTTTGTTTATAGATGTGAAGAGTGAGAGAGAAAAAAAAAGGAGAAAAAAAACACTTGGCAGCCATTTGAGAAAAACAAGATTTTACATTGACCGTCATCTAGCATTGAATATCGTAAGCCTTTAATTGTACAATTGATATAAAAACTTTTTACTATACTGACAAATGATTAGGACGAATATTTTCTAGATAAATGTGACGTCATTGATGAAATAAAAACATAAATAATAAATGTGACGCAATGTGACGTCAAATAAGATAAAACATCAACAAAAGAAGACTTATACTTGTTTAATTTAATGAATAAATAGATTAGTATTGGTAAACAAATAAAATAATACAACAATTGTTTAAAGAGTATAGACAACTTGGCCTTTATATATTTTATTTTATAAACGTACTGAATTATTGATGCAAAAACTTTGAGAATCGAACAAACAACTCGTAGCAACTGATCCTGAAACAAGCAAATTCCATTTAGTATCGTTTAACAATGCTAAGCATACTTGGTGTTTTTAGAAACAAAAAAAAAATAAAATACTGATTTTTTTATTTCATTTGAATTTATTAATTAACTGATATTTCTCATCAAGCTTGTAATTTTCATAACTAAAATTGGACAATCAACGGTGTTTTTAAATACAAGTGCTTGTTTTTAATTTTCGTTTAGAATTTTTTTTTTTTTTTTTCTTTTTACGTGATACGAATTTGTAATGAGACTATTAAAGTTTCTACTTCGTTATTTTCCACCAGGTAAAAAGTCAATTTTTCTATGTATAAAGTATTTTATTTTTAATCGATTTGATAAATTTTATTAACATCTTTTTCATTTCCCCTCAGCTGTTAATGGTTAATTTTATTCATTGGTTTCTACAATCGAGTATAAAGTAGTGCACCCTTAAAGTCATTTGGGAAATTAAATTCGCTTTGTGCAAATGATGTTATCGTATTTTATTATTTTAATTCTTTTTCCTTCTTTTAGGTATCGCCCTGGAGTATACTCAAGGTGAAATTTATATTGTATAAATTAATATTTAAAAGTAAAGATATAAAAAATATAACTGCACATAAATAATTTCGTTTCTTTTTCTTTTTTAGAACAGACATAAAAAACCTTGCAAAAAAAATAATGAATGATGAACCAATTATAACAGAGAGCGTTATGGATCAACTTGAAGAAACATTATTAAAACTTCAAGCAAAAGTCAGTGACACAAGTGTAAAACGTTATTACAAGTATAAAACACTTCAAACACATCTTCTTCCTTTGACTAATATTGACTTTGATAAATTAGGTAAAAGGTATACTTCTATAATTTTGTAGTTTAATGTAGAACATAAACATACAAATGTAAACATTAACATATGATATTTTAAATTATGTTTTTTCGTTTTGTTATTGCTCCCATAACAACAAAATAAAATTTATAAATAAAAAAATTAATTAAAGATGCCTGACGGGAAGCTATGACCGAACTTGTAAAGTTTGGAGTATTGAAAGTGGAACGGAGCTTCTTACTCTCGAAGGCCACAAGAATGTAGTATATGCTGTGTCCTTCAACAATCCAACTGCGTGAGTTGTTTGATCATTGAAATATAAAAAACAAATAAAAAACAAAACAAATTATCTTGAATCAATTGACAGAGATAGAATCCTGACTGGATCTTTTGATAAAACAGCAAAACTTTGGGATGCAAGAATAAATTCAGATGAGTGTTTGGTAAGTTTTTGGGGTCATGATGCTGAAGTTGTTGTTGTCAAATTTTCACCAACACAATCATGTAGAATTGCAACTGGTTCAATGGATACAACAGCTAAAATATTTAACATAATATCTGGTCAAGTTATTGGCACGTTGAAAGGACATTCAGGTGAAATAATTTCACTTCAATATAATGATGATGGTAATCAAATTATCACTGGTTCATTTGATGGAACAATTTGTATATGGGACACACGAACATTTGAGTAATTATATGATTATTGTTGTATTGTCATTAAAATGTATTTTATATATTTTATTTTTTTAGATGTATTAGTGTTTTAACTGGACATCAAGGAAAAATATCAAATTGTTTATTTAGTTTTGATTGTTCAATAATTGCATCTTCATCATTAGATAAAACAGTTAAAGTATGGGATGCAAGAATGAATTCATGTATTGGTACACTTTTAGGTCATTATGATGAAGTTTTAGATATTGCATTGAATTATCAAGGTTTAAAATTAGCAAGTGCAAGTAGTGATTCAACAGCTAGAATGTGGGATATATCTGGTGATTTTAAAGAACTTTTTGTGCTTGATGATCATCGTGAAGAAGTATCAACAAGTGAGTTTAAAAAACAATGATAGATTAAATTTTTTTCTCGACAGATAAATGTATATATAATTTTATAACTGATAGTATATTTTTTTAAATTATATTTACTGAGTACTTTTATTGCTTTGACATATTACGTAATGCTGTTGTGCGTATTTTTTTTTTTTTTTTACTCAGTTTGTTTTAGTCCAAATGGTCACCAATTATTGACCTCATCATTGGATTGCACAGCAAGACTATGGTCTGTTGAAACTGGTAATTGTTTGCAAACACTTACTGGTCACACTGATGACGTATTTTCATGTGCATTTTCTTACAATGGTGACACTGTTATTACTGCAAGTAAAGACAATACATGCACCATTTGGAGATGACTCGAGTGGTTTAAAGTTATTTCTTAGCTAATGATTGTCATTATTTTTTTTACTTATGTTATCTATTTTTATATTTTATAATATTTATCTGTCATCAAAGTATTTGCACATTGTTCTAAATGAATTAATAATTTAAAAATGTTATTCAATGAAAAATAAAATTAACAGCACAAAGTTATACATGATAACTTGTCAATTAACAAATAAACATAAATAAAAATAATTCATTTACGTATATATATTTAATACAAACGACGAGAAAGGCAAAAAAAATAATAAATTGCCTCTTGCAAAATTGAAATGCAAAGAATCCTCCGGAATATTACGTGTATATTATTGCGTTTCTGTTTATTTGAGATAGTGTATGACTGGGGTCAACTGATAAACGACGAGAACCCCTGCAGTTCTAATGTCACCATTTGCCCACTTTTTTTTATATTTATTTGTTCATTCATATTTTTATTTTCCTTTTTTCGTGTATATGTACGTATATATAATGCGCATGTATAATTTGAGTGACGATCTCGGAGACTCTTGGCTTGTGATGCTGAAAAGCTTGACAAATATATGACTAGTAAAATTTTATGCATAAAAATGTAGCTTCATACTCATAACTCAATGTCCCTGTGAATAAAATGTATATATACATAAAATAATACATCACTAAAAAAAAAAAATTATTAATAATATTAATAATATATGAAAAAATAGATGCCGATATTGTATGTAAATATTATTATATTTTGAAAATTAAATATTGATATTTATGTATAACGTTGATGAGGATATAATGTTGTTATTTTAATTCAATAAAATGGCTCTATTATTTTATATAAAATAGAGATTATTAATTCACCATGAGTAAACACAAATGTTAATTTTGTTTTTATATGTTGATATAGTTTTAAAACCAGGATGACACATTTTGTATAAAATATAAATTGATGATTGATTGTAATTTTATTGTCAGCGATAAAAAATAATTTTAAATCAATTTTTGTTTACAAAGGATCGTATTAATCATTCTTCATTGACATTTGAAAATAATGTTATCATTTTTATTTCTATAGATAAATGTGTTATATATTATATTGAAAATATTCATGTTTGCACTTTTTAAAAAATGTTTTTTTTTTTTTTTAAATATTCGATAAAGTAAAAATAAAAAAAAATACTCGCTAACTAGCTGAAAAATTGAATGAAAAATTTTATTTTAAAAGTGTTTTTATATTTTATCAAATTGAATAAAAAATGTATTTCATTTATTTTTTTTTTTATGTAAAATTTAAATTCACGATAATATTCAATTATAAAATTATAAATTATTTTAAAAAAATTTACGTAGTGTAATAATAAATGGTACAATTAGTTAGAAATAAATATGATAAATTATTGTAATTTGTTGTTAAATTGAAAATGAAATTATTACAATTAATGAAAAAAAAAAATTATAAATAATGTATTAGATAAATTATTGTAAACATAGTACTTGAATAAATTGGATGAATATTCTAAACAACTAAAATGAATACCTTGACATTTATTATTTATATTTCATCTTAGTACATAGTATTGTATACGTCATAATTTATTATCATTTATCGTTCGAAAGTTGTTTTTATTCATCGCCTGTGCCTACGTCAACAAACAAGTATTTTTTTATTTTTGTAAAAACAATAAAATAAAATTAGATTGAGTAATTATAAATGAATTAATGATATTCTTATCATCAATAATTAAGAAATTAACTTTAAACTTATTTTATTAATTTTATAAATACATTTATAGTTAAATCAATTTATTTCTCGCAAACCATAGGTCAAATAAATTTTTTTCCCCATTTGATAATCATACATTATAGAAATTATATTACAAAAAATATTGACGACGATTTAATATATATAAAAATGAAATTAATTACATAATAAAATTACAAAAAAATATCAAAAATAAATGACGTAAAATTCTTTTTTTTTTTTAACGTGATAAAATTTTTGTAATTTAAAATTTGAATTCATCCCTTGTTTTGTTGAGTACATACAGTAAATATATATCGTGAGATTGTTGAGGGCTTGACATTGGATAATGAGGTGGAAAAAAATAAATTTAAAAGAAAAAAAAAACATTGACAATGACAGGGAGGAAAGAGGGAAAGAAGATTAGTATCATTTCCCCTCTGCCAACGAGACAGTTTAAATCGACCTCGCAAAACCAAGCAATTGGAGCATTTTGCATGCAATGGGTTATCATTATCAAAGCCCCTTATTTATTCTCTTATACTTGTTTTATGATTTGTTATAATATTTTAAATGTACCAACATTGATTGGTCAATGATTGAATATTCATTTTTCATTGTAACATTGAGATGCTTATAAAACAGCTCACAACAAATTATCATTCAACATTTGTTAGTGATCAGTTTGCAATATAGCATCAAGAAATTAATTAATATAAATATTTTTAAATAAATTATATTTTCCAATACACAGTTTATAAATAATAAATAATTTTTCAATAATAATTATGCCTTTTCAAAAAGTCATGAACGGATATGGACCACTTGCTAAACCTGCTGAAAATGAGTTTCTTCATAGTGCAGTTAAACATGCCAACCACTCATCGTGAGTTCAAATTTTAATATAACATTAAATTATAAAAAAAAAAAAAAAAAATTCATGTTGAAATATTCTGTTGTTATTTCTTTTTACTTTTTTTTATTCATTTTTTTTCATTATGACGAAATATCCGGCATAAAGAGAACACGCGATGACACAAATGTCTCGAAATTATTTATAACTGACACGAGTTATTAACTATAAGTAGAAAAAATAATAAATAAAAATAACAATAATAATATTAATAATCATAATATAATAGTGACATAGTTCATTCTGATTAATTTAATTTAATGAAATTAAGTTTATTCACGCAATAATAATTTCTTGATATGCGGGAATAATTTATTGACAGATAAGATGATGGATAATTTTTTATTATTACTTATAATACGACAAAAATATACACATTAATTTACAATATACGTACGTATTAATGTACATATAATTTTTTTTTGTTATCAATTAAGTCAACTGTCTTTTGAAAGTGATGATATTTTTATTCTTCAAATTATAATTAGTGCAATTAATGAAATAACGTTAATAAGTTTTTGTAAAAATTGATAAAGATATTTATTCATTTTTTTCAAAATTATTTGTTAAACAAAAAGTTAAAATTAATGTCGGAACTGAATCATTTCTTTATTCACTTGCGTGATAAGTTAGTTGAAAAAAATTTGTCGTTTTTTTTTGTTTTAACTACATTTCACTGTGAAAATGTCAAGTTGTCTTATTGTCTTGGAAAAAATAAATACCGCATATACGGTTTTTTTTTTTTTTTCCTTTTCATAGCACATAAGTCTTAAAAACAAAAAAAAAGAAAATTTTTTTTCTGTATACATTATGCAGGAGGTAATAGAATGCATCGCACGCGAAATGCCATTGGTATATATATACAAATGTATCATCACATGAACACTGGAAAAGAAGAAGAGTTTCTATTTTTTATTTGAATATTTTTTTTTCGATTGAAAATTTAACCAAGAATTTGTTGAGTACAAAACCAAGTAGTACTCTTTTTTATTTTTAAACTCAATATTGACGAGAAAGTATTTGAAAAAAATATTTTTCTAAATAAATATACATCGAAGATAAGTAGTATTTATTGATCCTTAAAAATATTCGCTATTATTATTTTGTGTATGAAAAATATGATGAATTTAATCGTCGATATTATTGATGAGTTATCCAATTTTTGTGTGAGAGAGTTTGTGTTGATTCACCTGATTACATCATATCAACTTAATAACTTGAGATGAGTAAAAAAAGCCAAAATGTACACTGAAACATACTGATAAGAATGATGAAAAAAAAAATATGATAAAATGAATTTTCATAATATTTATGAAACATGATAAATTCAATTTCAACGCCCATTTAAAAAGTGAAGTAAAAATAATAATTATAAATAAATTATCAATATACATGTATTAAATAAAAAATTGAATTTGTTCTGGCGTAAAAATATGATCTAAATTTTCAGTCGGCAATTTAATATTAAAAAACATACGATATTACCACACACTCGATTCAGAGAGGTATAAAAATAATCCACGTGGAAATATATATTATTAATTGACAGAACAGACAATTAATTATTTTTTATAAACAAATAAATATTAACGTTATATTTCAGTATAAATTTAATTGTTTATTTAAAAAATGCTTGTGCAATATTTGGACAAGTTGAAATATATTTTTAAAATATTCTATGCATTTTTTATTTATTTTTTCATGTAACTGTTAGTTATGATCTTGGTTTTTAAGCTGTATATACATATAGAGAGCTTTATATCGTCAAGCTCAATTCACCTTATTCCAGTGTAAGCTCATTCTTGCTTATATAATATTTTTTTGCTGCACAAGCTAGTTAAAATTTACATGGAATATTTATGTATTTATTTATGGAATGATTAAATTAACTTTATATATATATTTTTTATATTTCTTGAAAATTATTACATGAATTTAAACTGAATTAATCGATTTTCAACAATAGATTCAGTATAATGTTATAATTATCCAAATTAATAGTTTATCATCAAATTATCCTGTGCAAAACTCAATTTTATATGGACATAATATATTTTACGTTCCAGTAAATATTCACTCCATATGCGCTTGTACTTTTCACACCAAAAACTATTGTGCTAGTAATAATGCTTCAATGATTTTAGATAATATAAAATTTAATGATTTTGGCTTTCATAAAAATGATTCACTTAAAATTTATAAATTTTTTTTTTTAGTTATATTTATTTATCCATTTTTATGTTTATTTTATTTTTTTTCATTAGTGGTTTATTAGTTATAGTAAAAACTAATTAAAATTCAACAATATTAATTAAAAAAGTAAACAAATTTTGCGGCTGTAGACATTAAAAAAATATAATATAATTATGAATAAAAAATATAAATTTATTATTTACTTGATCACTAATTAAAAAAGCTTAAAGCTTTTTTATTAAAAATCAATAATTTAAATAACCATATACATTTCCTTTCAAACTGAAATATTTAAATTTTATTTAATTCTATAAGCTTGTAGCCATAAAATCTGGTATAATTTATTAAAATTATTTCTTGAAAGAAATTAAAAAAAAAAAACAAATAAATACATGTTGAAATAATGTCAATAGAAACTTGATTAATTAGTGGACGAGATTTGAAATGTTTTTCGCAATATTGTACTACACCCAAGTGCACAATACAATTGCGAAGAAGAGATATATTGTACATAACGCTTCAGCAACTATATCCAGCTTGTTTTCTGCGTATCTTGTGTTGAACAATCTTATATATATATAATCTACTAACGGAGAACTTTATACATGCGAAGATTTTGAATCCACTGTATGTGAATTTGAGAAAATCTTTTGGTGTTGATGTAATGCAAAATGCCTCGAAGCTTTCACGTCTATAACATTCGTCGCTTTATCATATACAATATATATGTAATTCTATGAAATATATATACATTTATACATATAACTATATTCTACTCTAGTTTTCTCATTCCCGGAAATGCTTCGTACAAATTCACTCTATTCTCACAATCTCACATACATATATGCACAATTCAAAACCACTGACATTTTACCAGGCTTGACAAAATTGCACAATATTCAAACGATTTATTATATGCAGGCTTTACAAAGAGCCTTCCTATATTTTGACCATTTATATACCTTTAATTTTAATTAATTTTGAATACATAATTAAGAAGTTGAAAAAAACATAAATAAAAAATTAAGTATCTAGCGAAATTATTTATTTTGTTTTCTTTTTTTTTTAGATATAGCTTTGAAACACTTCAAGAGTCAGCAAAATATCTTTTTGATCGAACTACTATTCGACCTAAAATTGGAATAATTTGTGGTTCTGGAATGGGTAATTAAAAACTATTTAATTTTTTTAATTTTTATAAATTACAATAAAATGGCACACTCAATATTATTTTTTAAAAGTTTTAAATAATTTAGCTATGAGATTTTTAAGATATAGTTTTATATTTGAATGAGCCAATTTATTGTGAATGTGTCATTTCATCATTAAGCAGGTGAATCTGAAGAAAATGAGTTGTGTCCAGGTTCAATTGCTGATTCACTGTCCGAGAAAAAAATATTTCCATACGAGGAAATTCCACATTTTCCAAAATCAACAGTCAAGGGTCATGTTGGTCAATTAGTTTTTGGATATCTCGAGGGTGTTCCCATGATGTGTATGCAGGGCAGATTCCACCACTATGAAGGCTATCCATTATGGAAGGTAAAAAAAATAGCTAAACAATAAAATCATAAATTTAAATGTTAAAAAAAAAATATATATATATATATTCATTCAACAATTGATGGAGAAAAAAATTTTGCTCGCAATCAAATAATTATTTTTATTTTTTTTCGTTCATGCATTTTGATGTTTTTTGTTTTATTTTTTTTTACGTAAATAAAATGAATTTGAAATATTGAGAAATAAATAGTATGTAGGACAAATTGCGAGGATGAATTGTGTGACAGGCATGAATAAGAAGAATGAATAATATAACCATTGACTATTTTATATATTTATTTTTTTTCTTTTCTTTTGTCATTTATTTTAGTGTTCAATGCCGGTTAGGGTGATGAAACTCGTGGGTGTTACCCATTTGATTGCTACGAATGCTGCTGGTGGTCTCAATCCTAAATACAAGGTTGGTGACATTATGATGGTGAGAGATCATGTGAATATGATGGGATTTGCAGGTATATAAAAATTTTTTATTTATTATTTTTTTGTTTATAAATTATCAAGTATTGATTATTTATTGAATAATATATTTATCTTCAATTGGCATTATTATTTGCAGGCAATAATCCACTTCAAGGACCCAATGACGACAGGTATTATTTAAATGCAATTTTAATTTTTATTATTTTTATACTAATTGCATTCAAAAGTCATTTAATTGAATGAAAGAATTATGTAAAGTTACTTGTTGGAACTTAATTAATTCATACTGGTTATTTATATTTATTTTAATTTTATCATTGCTTGTTCAACTTTTACTCTCAAATTTCGCGCTACTTTTATTCTACCATGAGATGACGCTACTGTCGTCATGATATAATAATAAAAAATTAACCATAGCCATCATAGTGCATGACAGGTGGTAAACGTCAAGTTTTTATCTATTATTGTGTAACTTATCAAACTCTAGGCAATCATAAAAATATATAATGCTGATAGCTTCCATCAACAAAATTATGTTTTTCTAAACAATTGTGATAACTAAGTGAATTAATAATTATATAATTTTGTTCTAATGACGCTCTAAGTGATGACAGTTTGTTGATAAAATATTCTTATTTTTTTCTTTACTCTTACGTCATGTTTACATACAATTTCAATTCTTTTCTAAAAATATAAATAAACATCTTAAAATTAAATAAAAAAATATAAATTGAAAGTTTAATTTTGAGTTTTAAAATATACCTATATATCAATAATTTAATAAAAATAAATAAACGATAAAATTGATTTATATAAAAAAGTTAAATATATAAAAATAAAAATTTTTTTTTTAAACTCGTAAATACATATTTGAAGAATTTTCAATCAAGTTTATCAGATTTTGAGTGAGGTGGATGACTGAAACTCACCCAAGGGGATAAAGTTAATTTATTTTATTTCAATAATCTGAAGAATTGGATTGATGAGATGTTTGTAGTGAATATAAATAAAAAAAAATAATACTCGATTGGCGTATTTACTTTGTGAAATTTTGTCGTCTTGAAAAATACTCTCACCTCTCATCTTAAATTCATTTCAGTTTTTATCCCATAAAGAACAGTCTTACGAAAAGTTTTAGCTACTTTATTTATTCTGTTGATATTATATTTTTTTATTTATTCTTTTCCCCACTGTCTTGTCCTTAGACTAATGATCACCATCTCTGATGTATTTTTTTTTGAAAAAAGATTATTCTCATTTGTGTCTTATTTTTTTTTAAAAACATAAACTATTATTCTTGGCCAGATACAATGTATCAAAATAATAATTATATTATTTATTAATACATCATGAAACAATAGAAATTCTAATTAAAAAAAAATATATATAGACATAAGCAACTGTAATTGAACATCAATGCCAATATTATTTTAAGAATAATCAATTTTACTCGTCTATACCAATCAGAGTAAAACAAAACAATGAGAAATGTATTTTTTTTTCGTTAAAGTTTGCTCTGTCATTATTTCTACATCACAGCATTCAACATCATTGTTCAAGAAAATAATATAACAATCAGTAAAAATAAAATTAAGTTAATTATTTTTATCATTTGTATTAATTTATCTTGTATATTTTCAGATTTGGTCCACGTTTTCCACCAATGAATAAAGCTTACAATAAACAACTTCTTGAAGTTGGTACTCAAGTTGCTGAAGAAATGGGTATTTCTGATATAATTCACAAGGGTGTTTATACATGTCTTGGAGGACCAAATTTTGAAACAGTTGCTGAATTAAAAATGCTAAGTATGGTTGGAGTTGATGCTGTTGGTAAGATTGTATAAATTTTTTAAATATTTTAAATTTAAGCATTAAGTAAATGTAAATATTTAGAGAAATATATTTTTAAAAATTAACATTTATATTATTTTTTTTTTCTCTCAATGTATCTCAAGTATTTTAGGATTTAAATTAAATTTATTTACTATTTTTGTTGTATTAATTATATATATTTTTTCGAAGGTATGTCGACTGTTCATGAAGTTATAACAGCACGTCACTGTGACCTTCAAGTATTTGCCTTCAGTTTAATAACAAACCAATGTGTTTGTGATTATGATTGTCATGAAGAAGCTAATCATGAAGACGTAATGGATGTTGGTAAATCAAGACAACCAATACTCCAAGAATTTTTAATACGAATTATTCAACATTTGAAGAAACACGATTTTGAACTTAATCGACAACAATGAAGATATAAACTCAATTTTTATTCAATAATAATCTATCAAAATTTTAAAATAATATTACTTTCTATTTTTGGCTTTTTATTTAATATTAAAAATAGAGAATATGACTGTTGCTTAAAAAGTAGGGAAAAAAAAGGTTTCTAAAAACAATTTGTCATCAAATGTAAAGAAATAGGAGTATTTTTTTTTTTAATTTTATTTTTTTTCTCTTTCAACTAAGAAATACGTCACGTAAAAATTTTTTTATTATAAATTTTTACTAAATCGTAATGCCCATTGAATTTGCATTATACATAGTTGCTTGAATTTCAAAGGTTCTTTTTTGGCATTCAAGTTGACCTGAATTAAATTATTTCATCGGCATTTATAAGCAACTTTTTTTCATTTCTTTTATTCAATTTTTTATTTTTTTTAATTCTTATATTCATGCTCTTTTATCAATGCAAGATTTACAATCTAAAAAGGCTAAATTCACGTAAATCGTATTTAATTTAACGCATGACCAAACTGTTGCAAAAAAAAAGAAACGTATCTCAGTGAGTTAAGTTTTTTTAACTTGAAAAATCCGTAAGAAAGACTCTTGAAATTATCACCTTCGATCCTTGAAATCTCACTTTGCAATTCTTTTTTTATTTTATTTTTTATATTCTCTATTTCTACTTCAAATTCAACCTATACTCAATGGCCAACGACGAGGAAAGCAATAACGATGGGTAGCTTCGTGGTGAAACGAATTCGCTATCCGTTATGTTTAAAGTCGCGTCGTCTTATCTCAATTCAAGGGTCTCCTCACAAAACCCCTTTTTTCGATGGTGTTTTTTTCTTTTTTTTTGCTTTTATTTTTTATTTTTCTTCACGTAAAAGCGACGATGCTATTCGATCATTCATTTGATTCGGTGCACGTACATTGCAAGGTAGTAAAAAATGAAACTGGCTAAAAGCCTGATGGCTTGCATCACCAACACGTCTTTAAAAAAAAATAAAATATAAAAATAAATAAAAACTTTATTTGTACCAATTTTTATAAAAAAAGACAAACACAGACAACTTGGATTATTTATATTTAAATTATAAAATTATTATTTATCAAAATTTATATTTTTAATTTGAATTAAATTAAATTTCTAATTTTTTTTTTATAAAAGAAAAATCGAGTAGTTGATTTATTTTCATGTAATTTTGTTTTATAAGAAAAATATTTTCTGTAACAATAGTGGCTATGATTTGAAAGCTCTTTTTATATAGAATTTCATTTTTATAATTATTTTGTTATTAATTATTGTTATATAAAGCACGTAGCTATTTATTATTTTATTTTTAATGATTGAAGTGGAAATAATTGATAGAATAAAATATATGTACTCTTTGCCACTTTTGAAAATTACAGGAAACGAACATTTCTAAAAGTAACATGAGAAGTTTAATTTTGTTATTTTCGTCTTGGTATATACCACACCTTTTTCCGTTTGAATTAATGCTCTTCTGATGTATGTTTTTTTTTTTGTTTTTTTGTTCTTATAAATTTAACTGGATCCTTGAAGCCTAACACCTAACTTTTTACTTTATTTTTCTTATACAATTCACTTTCATTTCCCCTTAATTTTTTCAATCTTCAACCCTTTCTTTTATTATCACCCTCGACCGTGCCTTTTTTTCTCAACACTTTCCGGCCTTGACGCCGGTCGTTATTACACTTTGAATTAAATTATGTTTTGACAGGCTGAAAAAAACTAATCTAACTTATTGCTGTCTATATATTTTTTGGATCTTTGAAGTTTGTCATTTTATTTGTGTGTATATTGTTTTTTTAAATTGTTTCTTTCATATTTTTTCATCTTGTTGTTCCAAAGCAGAAAAAAAAAATTATTATTATTTTTTATTTGAATTATTTTTAAGTTAAATTTAATTAATTAATATTTTAATTAATAATTTAGATGTAAGAATAATTAATTGTTAAAAAAAAAACAATGAAAAAAATATATGTAATGTTTTGAGATTCATTTTTTTCTAAATAAATAATTATTTAATAGTTTATTTTTTGTTTTATTTTAATATTAACAATTTTTATTTATTTTTCATTTTCAAATTTTACAGTTATTTTCGCGGGCTATTATAGTGGCCGCGAGATGTCGCAGAAAGCGCTAAAAAAAAAAGAAACCTACTTAGCTAATTAGACGGCCATCTTAAGCCGGCATTCAGTTAGTACATGTAGACCTCCGGGAGTTAGTATTGTTCATCGCAGTAGGCATCCTCGGAGCTCCGGTAATTCATTAAATTTTTATAATTTTTAAACGCGAATCAATTAAAAAAGTGTGTTAATCCGATAGATTACAACAAGACAATTATAGTTTTACAAAAAAAAGTGATAATTTGAGTGATTTAATACGTTATTTTATGTATAATATTATGACGCCATACAATACAACGCTCTCCAGTCCGTTGAAAAAGTCGTGCCTCAATTTTGCTGTTGTTACATAATGTGAGTAATATTTTCCTAATAATTTATTTTATTTTCATCCGTAATAACATTATAAAATTAATTATGATAAAATCTCGGTTGATTGAATACATATTTTACCGATATTAGTGCTTTTTTTTTTGTGCGCCAATAGAATATTCATGTCCGTGTGATTTTGGGCAATTTGTGTAAGTGTGTGAGTGTGCTGACCTCGGCAAATAAAAAAAAAATGAACTACGACTTTGCCGGCCATCTTGAAACGGCATTCAGTTCATTACGGGGGTCAGTCGACATCGTCAAAGCTCCAAAATTTTATTAAGTTTTTATAATATTTTAAACGCGAATCCGTTGTAATCGTGTATTCATCCGATAGATAACAACAAGACAAATATAATTTTACATAGAAAAGTGATAATTTGAGTGATTTAATCTGTTATTTTATATATAATATGTTGACGCTGTACAATATGATGCCTAAGTCGGTTGAAAATTTCGCCTCAATTTTACTGCTTTTACACAATTTTTTTTTTTATAAATTTATTATACTCTTATTCGTAATAATATTATAAAATTAATAAATAAGTATCATGAAGCGGTGGTTCATTAGAAATACATTTGACTGATTTTCGTGTTTTTTTTTTTTTTTTTTTTTTTTTTTTTTTTTTTTTTTTTTTTTTTTTTTTTTTTTTTTTTTTTTTTTTTTTTTTTTTTTTTTTTTTTTTT
>JAPYYR010000255.1:0-40570 GCA_030523065.1 Aphidius colemani | reverse complement strand
TAATAAAAAAAGACAACGAACATTTTAAAGATAACAAAAAAAACTTTTACGAATGATGAAAGAACGGAGCAAAGTAGCGTATACGGCGCATATAACAGCAAGATACATAAAACAAGTCGTATAAAAATTGTGGCTCCGTTCTGGCTGGCAGCTTCGAATAGCATAGCCCCGACAACTGTGTACACCGGCATAAGCAGACAACCAGGGTAGACAATATGGCGCCGGGCGTCGTGACGCTAACATGACGTTTCCCGCGCTCACGTCATTAACGGAAGTGAGGCCACATGATTAATTGAAAATTATCAATTTTTTTTTTCCTTTAAAAAACATATTTTATGATGAAAAAAAAAAAAAAAAAAATCCTCAAATGAGCTCATTATGATTAATATAATTATGAAAAAATATATATACAGCAAATTTTAGTATAATAAATTTAAATATATTGCCTACTATTGCTAATTAAATATTATACATGTTGCATGTGTATGTAAAAATAGTTTTTGCGTATTAAAAAAAAATTAAATACTGAATATTGAGCATTATATGTATCCAAGAAAGCAGTAAGCTTGGTGCCGAGAGACAAAAAGAGCTATATAATATTTTCGAAAGAAAAAGAAAGATACAGAAGAAAAATAAAAAAAAAGGTGAAGACAGAAATAGAGGATAGCTTGGTGGCGAGAAGAAAATGAAAAAAAAAAATGGAATGACTATGGACGGTGTGATGGCCGAGTATAAGCGCTTGCTTGGTAAATGTATTTGAATTGTGTGCATTTGTGTGCACTGTGTGCATATAGAGAGATCGGTCGTTGTAAATATGTGATAGTCGGAAAGGGACGAGTCGGAGCGAAAAGAAACACGATGCAGTTTGACGGGTCATGGAGAGGTATACGAGGGGGGTAACGAAGAATCATTGTAAACGGCTTAACAGTGTGTGTCGGGTGAGAGTATATGTGTTTAGAGGGGAAATAAAGTGTCGGGAGACAGAGCGGCGCGGGGCAAAGTGAATAGAATAGTGGCGAGGCAACAGAGCATACCACAGCAAGCCAAGAAGCGGAGTTTCAGTGGGTAGCAGCCATACAGGCAACACGTAGTGGGGATAAAAATTAGTTACGGCATCCACCAAGACCTAAAAGGAACTCTGTTCATACTCCGACTTGGCCACTCTGTGCAATGTTATGCGTTAAGAGATACCTTCGTGCGTGATCGTGCTCCTCATTGCAATCGTCATTGGCAATATTTAGTTGAAATCGTGTTTGTGCATCGCGTGATCAAAATAATATTAAATAAATAAACTCAAAATAACAATATACAAAAAAAAAAAAAGAAATACTAGATAAAGAAATTTTAGTGTTTAAAATTTTGGAGTATTTTTGTGAGAAAAGTGTATTTGAGAGAAAATAAAAAGTGAAAAAACTGTTTTTTATTTTATTTAAATTATTGTGCGATATTATTAAAAATGGCACAAAGTACTGGTAAAACTTTAATTAATAATAGTAGTAGTGATGTTAATTCAGTGAATAGTAATAATCAGCAAGTACTTTCGCCTGTTAGTAAGGCGAAAAAAAGAGTTGCCACGGTCGGTAGCCGACGGAATTTTTCTGTATTATTTAAAATAAAAGTACTTGATGCATATCGTAATGATCCAAATTGTCGTTTAAATCAAAGAGCAACAGCACGTACACATCAAATACATAGACGACAAATTCAAAAATGGCTCCAATGTGAAGAAATTTTAAGAAAATGTGCTAAAAATTCAAAAAACGATTCTATCGTAATGACAAATAATGAACCAACATTAAGTTCACGCATGAAAAATAATATTAAAAAAAAAAAACAATTAGCAATGAATAAATCATCAGTTAAAAATTCAATTGTACCATCACAACCAGTGCCGGCCTTGAACCTCAACCACGCCAGACTGCACGGCGACGAGCTGACGTCCCGACAAGGGCCCCCACCTAATCATGTTATTCCACATCCACAATGTGGGATTTCGCCCACCTCAACCCAGTGCATACAACATTCATCTTCACCAATAACAAATGATATACAAATAAATCATTTTTGGGGTGCTTGTAGTGAGTATCCAAGACATTCATCTTATTATTATCGACAACAGCAAGAAAACAATAATTGCAAATTAACTAATACCTATGAAACATTACATACTATCAGTGATATATGTAAACGTCGAGTATATAATGATTATCATAATATCGATCGTAGTTGTACTAGCAGAAGCAGTATTAATAGTACCAATAGTATGAGTACTACCAGTACCAGTAATTTATATCATCCACATCCACAACAACAACCACAACCACAGCCACAACCACAACCAACACCAGTAATAACTTCTTCCTATCTGACCAATACAAGATTCAACAATCAAGAAGATCTGGAGAATTCTTATCTTGGTGTACTTACACCCAGGTCGTCATTGTCTAGTCATGTATCATATTGTCATCAACAAGATAAAGCCTCACCTGGAAATGACTTGGTCATACCAGCAATTAAAACAGAACGTGCTAGTCCAAATTCACAAGCAATAACAGGATTGTGCAATAATTATGCTCCAATATCACACATGCGTCGTAGAAGAATTATGGCTATGAAAAGTCTTGATGATGATACTTATATTCCAAAGATACATAAAGCAATGAATAAAACATTTGAAAATGTTGATAAAGTTTATATTAAAAATGAACTGCCTGAAATGCTTATGCCAAATAATCAGATGAATAATAATAATAATAATAATAATAATATAACCACCAGTGATGTAGAGACACGTGGTACATCAAGTCCATTAAAAGATTATAATTATTCTGCTTCACCAAGTCCAAGAGAAACAGCAAGTATATCAAGTATATCATCTGCAACTTGTTATTGTGACAAAGATCCACTTGATTATTCATCAACTAATGATAGCGATTGTATGAAAGAAAAACCACGTAGACGTTCATATTCATTGAGATTTAAAAATGATGTTCTTGATGCATTTTATAATGATATGGAAGTAGTTAATAATCAACGTGCAACAGCTAAAAAATATGGTATTGATAGACGTCAAGTACAAAAATGGCTGTCTCAACAATTAGAATTAAGAGGTGGAGTTTTATTACGTGGTGGTGATATGAGACAAAGATTAAGTGCATGTCAAGAGATAACTGTACCATTTGAATCACCAGTTGATTTACGTACACCATCTGATAATCAAAGTGACAATGAACATGACAATAAAACATCATCAATAAATTTTGGTTATGATTCATCAAGTGAAAATATCACTTGTTATCAACAAGTTGATATTGATAATGAAATATCATCAAAAGTTTGTAATCTTTCTTGTTGTTCTGGTAGAGATACATTCCCAACAATATCATACTATCCAGAATCACAAAAAAGTTATTATATTGATTCACAATCGAGCTACTATTATTATCCACAAAATACACAACAAGATAATTTATCATCCACATGTAACTCAAACTACTGTTGTGATGAAATTCCATCAAGAAAACGTCAATGTACTGAATGGCTAGATGATGCAACTCAAGAAACACCTCTCTGTCTAGTCAAACCAAAACGTTTATATTCACCAACACCATCAACATCATCAACAACACCATCATCACTATCATCACCAGATGAACCAGTTAGTATTACTGTTCCAACGATTCTTCCAGAACCAGCAAAAAAAGATGATATTCTTTTTAGACCTTATTTGGATGAACCAATCAGTAAACCAACTAATAATTCTTCACGTCAAGGTGTTATTGTTAATGGGCATAATATTAATAATAACAACATCAACGACAACAACAATAATAATTATTATCATGTAAATGATAAACGTAATTATATTGATACTAATGAAGTCAACTACCGGCTACCTGTCTCATGGAGAACATCTTATATACCCGATGGAGTATGCAGTGCTTTTACAAGATACCCCGTCAATCCACATAACCAGTAAATTTATTTTTATTAATCAAGTTTCAGTTACTTGCCTTTAATGGATATTTATAATGTTCTGAGAAAAGACCATCATCTATGGCAACGTTTAATAGAGTTCAATGACAATCAATTAAAGATAAATTAGTCTTTTTTTTTTTCTTTCTAATAACATCACGTTAACTCGACTTGTATAATAAAACTTTATCACTAAAATTCATTGCGCTAGATAATTGATAACGAGTGCCGAAAGTATTTATTATCTAAAGATTGTAGAAAAAAAAAAACTAACAGGAACGATTTCAATTATTATTATCGACATTTATTTTTTAATTTTTAAATTAATTTTTTTCTTTTTTTTTTTTTTCTAAAAAACAACATATAGCTATGTTCTACAAATATTACAAAAGTGTAATAATTTTAATGATTTATTTTTAATTAAAAATTGAAAGATAATTGTCGATTAATAATAACAAAACTTTTTGCTATAAGTATTTGTTATAAAAATGCCTCAATTGTAATATCACGATTTAATTGCTCAAAATAAATAATGCTTCCAATTTAAATAAAAGTTAATAGTGAATTTTTGAAAATATTGAATTTAAAAAAAATATATAAGAAGTATTATTTTTCTAAATAAATAAAATAACATATTTGTCATTTCATATGTAAATTATGAAATATTTGTTATATATATTTATGGTAAATATTCTTTGTGAATATATTATTTAAAAAATGTTAAATATATATTTACTTTTATAAGTCACTCAAAGAAATAATAATCCAAACAATCAAATGGATTTATAATTTTAAAAAATTAATAATAATATTAATATTTAAAAAACTTACCATATCATCATTGTGCCTTGGAAACTTTGAATGATTTCTGCAACAAAAAAAATAATTTTTTTTTCAATTAATAAATATTTTACATGAAATTTTGAAATTGCTATTTTCAACATAAATTGTATACAAATTTTTAGTATTAAATAAACAAATAATCATATTTGTGCCTTGAATCAATTTTTTTTTTTTTTTAAATATAAAAAATAATTGTCTTTGACAAAATAATTCAAAGTCTTGTCAAATATACTTGACTATTTATTAAAAATCTTGACAATAAAAGATTAGAATTAAAAAAAATATTTATCTTACGAAATAAAGACATTAACATTTGAGTGTATAAACGAAAAGATAAATTGATTTTTATAGCTAAATTTACTGTGTATATTATCGGCATAAAAAAAAAGAAAAAAAAAAAGTGATAAATAAACAAAATATTATTTATAAATTATAAGAATGAGATATGGCAGTGATTCATAATTATTCCAGGTGTCTCTCTATACTATTTTTTTCTTTTTTTTTTAGCAAAAATGGCAACGTACAATAAAGATTAATAATAATAATAACAATTATTTAAGCCATAATAAATATTGCCATAAAAAAAAAAAAGAAAATAAAATTATGTTTACATAATATATTATTAATTTGACGTGTATAACAACAGACAGAATCATGAATGAACCATTGACAATAATAAGTAATGAATGTTCAAGTCACTGGTGTATTTATTTTCATATTAAATATACCAGTCTACTTTTTATATCAACCATCATTGTATAAATAATTATTATATTAGCAATATTCATATTAAAAAAATCATGTCGACAAATTGTCAATTGTTTGCACTCAAAGAAAATTAAATATATTTATACTAGATACGCTAAAATTGAAGCTGATTTATGTACAATGTTAATATACTATTGAAAATAAAAAAAAAAGTATTTATTGAAAATACCATTGTATAATAGTTAATAATTACATTTTTTTATTTTTTTTTTCTATTAAGAATACTGCTGGTGCCTTAAAATAAAAATCAATTGATAAATAATGATGAAATATCCGACTTTATGTGTTGCAATTTTTATCATTAAGTAATCAAATTGTGATAATTAAAAATTGTCAAAAATTTAAATTTATAAAAAAAAAAAATAGAAAATAATATTAATTTTATTTGAAAAAGTTTAAATAAATTAAACATGCTAAAAATGAATAAAAAATTATTTTAAAAAATATCAAGACTTTTTATTGTTATGTTTTTTAAATTTTCCTTCCAAATCAGCCAAATTCAGTCTGACCTATTTAAAAAAAAATCAAAATATTTTCACCACAAAAATAATATTAATCTATTAAAAAAAAATCTAATAAAAACTATTCTAGATTTTATTTTGTTTGTTTGAAAATTTCATAATCATCAGCTGCTGCTGCTATTGTTTTTCGAAAAAATAAAATTTATTATTGCAAGTAATGTGTGGCTTTGTGGTATTTTTTAAAAACTTTCTCAGATAGACGCTGATATATTTATTGCTCGCATGGAAAGTCATATATATAATATATATAATAATATTGTATAGAATACCCACATGTGTGCATGCCATTCTTGGATTTAGTTTGAAGAATTTATATTTATGCTACTGGCATGGTGAATGAGAAGCAGAATTTCTTGCAGCAACAGTTGGCCATTTGCTACTGTTGTTGCCTGTGAATTTTTATTTTTTTTTTATATTTATTTATCTATACTCTACTTAGGTGATTAAATGTTTGTGATATGGAATTTAATTTTGTTATTCACAGCTATTGAAAATATATGTACGAATCGGCCTCGGTAAGGACGTCATGAGTCATACATAAGATTAGATTTTATTTATTTTTCACACATTAAAATATTTATATATATATCATTGCAAACACACATACGTTTTCTTTATATTTTTTTAAAATTGAGTATTATCGAAAAAAATACTTTGGAAAATTACCACTTTTGTATTAAAAGCGCTCGAAATCAGCGAAAGTTTTGATGTTTACCGATTGAGTCATTGATGTTTAAAGGTAACTTAAAGTTGAGCAAAATAATATTATTTTTTATCTAAATAACTCTTATTTTTTATTATGATATTATGAAGTAAATACGAGACTTATTTTCACGATGGAGTCTTAGATTATTAAATATATTAAATTAAAAAAATGGCAGAGGGTATCACTTAAAGACCTTGAGGCGAATGAGGTAATGCAACGGGCAACGGCCAATCGGTACAGAGCCAATAAATACCGCCTTATTGTCTGATGCAATGTAATTAAAATATATATTTATTAATGTCAAATAATCAATGACTCGCTATTAATGAGTAAAATTTTATCAAAATAAATTACCTAATTTTAATGCAGAATGACTTTTTAATTAGTTAGTTTAATTAGTTTTTTAATAGATATTTTTATTTAGATCGTGAAAAAATACTTTTTGTTGAGCTAAAAAAAAAAAAAGAAAAAGGTATTTATCTTGTCATATATATATTGTCCACCGGAAATTGTAAAATTCTGGAAGTTTGCCAGCAATTTCGTCAACGTGACTTGTTCGTTTAATCATTGTTGTTGTTGAAGATCAGTGATCGTATAAGAGTCATTGAAGCTTACGTGATTTTAAAGATTTTTTTTTTAATCTACATGAATAAGTAGTTGGGTAAGACAGTTTGTAATTTAAATTTCAATAAAATATTCACTTTTATAATATAAATAATTTTAGTATATAATTCTTAACGTCGTCATCTTGTCTGCAAAATTTTTGAAAAAAAAAAACAAAAAAATAATCTACTGGATTCATCTTAAAAACACATTCAGCATCAACGGAGATGCGCAACGTTAATATTTATGACTTATAATTATACCACCCTACAAATTTCCAACAACACACAAACACTCATATACACTTGCAATGACAAGAAAAACCTAAAAATAATTTATGAAATTTTAAATTTTAAGGTTCCAACAAGAGAGGTGGATAAAAAATATAGTAGAAAAAAAAAATTAAAGCATTTATTCTATGAAGAGAGATTATAAATGACTGAAAAATATGAGACACCCGAGGATATTGTGGAATGGACTGAAGATAGCATACATAAACGATATCAGGATACTGCAATGATTATATTTAAGGTAATTCATCACAAATATATAGATAAGCTAATTGATATTTAATGCCATTTTTTTATTTTGTCTTTGTAGGAACAACAAATGAAAAATGATACTATGAATTACGTAACAATTGGAAGCAGCCGTAGGACAATTAAATACAGCAATTATGGTAATCAGCCTGTAATTGTACGGAGACCTACGGCAATAGTACCACAAGATAGTGAAGATATAATAACTAAAAACCTCCTTAAATTGTACAAAAAACCACGGGATAATTGCACAATAAGTTAACATATATTATGAATTTAAAAAAAGTACTCTTTTTAATTTTTTTTCTTTTGATATATTTGTTTTTTTATAAAAATCTTAATAATTATTTTACGTATACTGCTAATTAATTATTATTCATAAAATGCAACAACAAATAAAGAAAAATGTAGTGGAAAAAAATATATATTTATATTTAACAAATCAAAAAAAATTATATGTAAAAATTAACATTTCATTTATACAATGTTTATGATGGTAAATAATTAATTTTTTTTTTTTTTTTCTTTGATTATCGTAACACTGTATGAATTGAGTGCCTTTGAATGTTTATATTTTTTAAATATACATTTATTATTATGACTAATACACAAAAAAACTATTTTTTAATTTTTAAATTGACTTTAATAATGCTATTAATATTTTATAAATATATTACGAGTTTAGAATTTTAAAAAAATATATATTTGTAATCTCGTAAATTAAAGAAAAAAAAAAAGAAAATTAATGGAAATTTTTCAAGCAAAAAGAATCTGGCTGAAGTGAAAAACAAAAAGAAAAAGACTGGATCAACACTCTTTATGTGCCATATAAAATAATTCACCTGAATTTACATTAAAAACATTTTTTGAAAAGTAAAAATTGTCTTTTTTTATAGTTAAAAAATATGTGTTCTTTTTAGCTTCAATAAGTCATTGGGATATTTCGAAATATTGTCCAGCCAGAATCTCAAAATATATTGATTCTAAATTATGTGTAAATTGAGAGGAAGAAATTTACATTTTTATAATCTTTTTCTTTTTTTTTTTTTGTATTTAATTGTACTGTAATGACTTTTGCATTGATATTATGCAACTTAATCAAATATTGTTTACGTTATGATGTTGTCAAACAAAAATGAAGGAAATTATCTGGATAGCTCATGTGTTCAGAAAGCCATTGTAATGGTGTATCCATTGGTGGAATAATACCTTGTGTTTTAACAGTGACTTCTTCACCATCTGTAAATACTTCATTTAACAAATGTTTTAGAGTTTTTCTTTGGCCTTCTTCATCAACTGGTTTAACAAGTTTTTGTACATATTTTTCATCACTTGAATAACATCTAAATGGTATATATTTGAAGCCTTCTTCAGGATTACTTGCTTCCATTAATCTTCGATTTACCATCCAAAATTGATCGAATTTATCATTCAATAAACCCAACCAGAGTTGATTATGATCTTTTTTTTGCATATTTGATACAACTGTTCCTCTGTGTTTTAATACATCTGCTTCTTTAATGCAAGACATGAAAAATGCTTCTACCACTTCTCTGTAATTAATAATAACAAATAAAAACATTAAAATAACATTAAATCGATATTTAATTTTAAATTTAAATAAAAATTAGCTTTACTTGTTTGTGCAGTGCATTATTTCATTTTCAGGAAATTTATCAAAATGCACAACAATATTCCAAGGTAATTGTACATCTTCACCATAAATATCGAGCAATACACCAATTGGAAAATGCCATTTTAAAGGAATACCATTGTACTCTAGCCACATTTCATTATCATGATTATCTTGTTGTATGTGTTTTAAAAAATGTTTTTTAACCTGAAAATAATATAATAAAAGTTTCAATATGGAATTTATAAAAATAAATTATAATGTAATATATTTTAACATAATGAAAATTAATATCACTTACCTTGTCAGTACATAGTGGAAAATAACTCAATCTAGGTACCATCAAATAAAATGGATCTGGTGCTTGTAAATCACTAACTTCTTCTGCATTAAGTTGAAAACAAACAGGTATTTTACCTTCCCAAATTTCACGTAATACTTCACGATCATTTGCCATATTATCAAACAAATACGATAAATTTATCTTAAATATAATGAGTCACAACAATCAATACATGAAACTCGGTGTCTACCAGTGTATATTGTTTAACTTTAATATCCTATGAGAAGAATAGCAAATCGATGAGGTTATGTACATTTAACATACATAAACACTTGCATAGCTAAAAGCCTCTCATTGGTCAGAAATTTAGTGAAAAAGTTATAACGAATATGATATAGCTAGTGATATTAAGTGTCTTTACAACGTAAACCTTTTTTTTCACGATTCTCCCGCATTCCGCAATCAACTCAATTAATGTCAATTGTCAATTAAGTACAATTTTTTTTATGACTTCAATTAAGTTCTCAGATAATATATAAATAATCTCATTTTCTGAACATCACATGATGAAAAAAAAAAATTTCCTAATGACTTAATAACACCAGTCGATAAAACTGAGTTGAATCATTTTTATATCAACAGTAAATTATTGTCCGGCTGTTAAAAATGTTCGTCGATTTCATGGATCATAATTTATCAATACAGAAATGATCAATAAAAATCAATGGATAGCCGCACTCTTTTTTTTTTCTTTTTTTCATAAGAAAAATATAAAAATTTTAAAATAAATCTTTTATTCATTATCATGCGTCATAATGACTCATGATTTATGAGAAATAATAGTCGCTTTTTTTTTTGTTTTTAATCCAGTATTAAATATACGTAATTCATGTTTTTTTTATAAATGTAAAAAAAAATTTATATATAATATTATAATGCCATCTTATCTAAATTTAATGAGGGTCCATTGTTTTTATACAATATATCCATGTATTTATAGGAAGTGTATTATAATAATTATATATATAAAACACAAATGAATATATTATTATAAAATACTTTGGTATCTTTTGGGAGCAATGAGTCTCGCAATAACTCAACCGTTTGACTGAAGGGAGTAATCAGTAAAAAAAAAAATTTATATATATTTAAAAAATATATAAAGTGTTAAAAATAATTCTAATTAACAAAAATCCATCACAGTTCGAAGATTTGTATATATGCAAGAACATATAATATATATTTTTTTAATTATCAAAATTTTCATATCTCCTTCAAGATTAAACATTGAAGATGTAGCATACAAGAGAACAAGTGATTATTTTACTTGGCACTTAATCAAATCTTCCCTTTTATATTATGTACCCTATATTTATAAATATATTTGCTTGTAAAGTGTCCATGATGTGCGCGTTTAAATAATATAATCATGAACTTTAACCGTACATTATTAGACATTACAAATGGTGCAGAACAATCACAATTAAAGCATTCATAAATGAAACTTGTACATTAATTATTTCATCTGGGGTTACTAAACGATTTTCTCTAATATATATTCATATTTTTTTTTTCCTTTACATATAATTACATTCGAGATCTAACTGTATAAATATATATTTACGCGCGTATTAAATATATTCATAAATAAACATAATTATTATTATAATTATTACAATTCTTTCATGTTTAATTTATGTATATAATCAAAATGAAAAATGGCCTTGCCCTACCTACATATAATCGAGAAAAGAAAAAATATATATATTCTCAATGAATGGCGCTAAAGAATTTGGATTATTGCATTACTTCCGGTAATCATATACGCATGCATATATGAAACGGATGTATAATTTATAACTTTATTTTTTTTTTGAAAAAAAAAAAAAAACACAAATCCTCGGACTTTCCTGAAGCGTGATAGACTGTGATTCATATGGGTGTGTGAGGGGTGAAAAGTAAACATAAGCAAGTCATTTCACGCGTGGTGAAGCGCGGAAACACCCATTTACCTGAGATTTTAAAACTATAAATCAATCTTGTTATATATACAAATTGTATAAACTTTTTGTTCAATGAATTTTGAATAAAACTTTAAGGGGGGTCATGAAATTTACCCATGAAATGAATAAATATAATAATGGCAAATATGCGTATTGATAATAAACCGACAAATGAAATAAAAAATTGCACATCAGGATGTATTAAATCTTGATTTGATGGATATAAATAAATTAATAATAAAAATCATTACAACGTCGAAAACGGAAAAGGCTTTGACAAGTGAGATTAAAACTGTCTGATGATGGTTATTTTTATTTTTCATTTGTAATTAATGCAATGAGTTGAAAAAAAAAAAGAGTTAAATTAAATTCAGGTGTCTGAATTTTTTAAAGATTTTTTTATTAACAATTAATGCTGCTATCTTCAAATCCCTTTTGATCTTATTAACATATGAAAGTGAGTACTGAACATGGTACTGTCTGTCTTGAATGAAATCGAGACGAAAAAACAATTATCAACCGGATGCGGGATTGATAAACATTAAAAGACGAAAAGGCCGTTTGCCATGATATTTTTATATATATTTTTGATTCGTTGTTATTATTGGGATAAATATATATGATCAACAGGTGACTGTGCGACCAGATATATTGTTTTTGTGTGTGCATCATATATCGATTGAATATATGTTTGTATAACGATCATCGACAGACGGAAAGCGATGAAGATGGTACTGTGCTTCATCACAAGAGACATCAGTAACACGAGACTTTTAAAAAATTTATTTCTTCATTTTAATTATTATACATATTGTTTATTATTTCCTCGCATTACACATTATAACAATTTTGATAAAATATTTTAAATAATTATTCGAGATAGGTGCTTGTAAATTTTGTAAATATATAAATATGCATATTGATTTTTGGCATGCAACGAAGCACGCGGCAAAGACAAGTCCCAAAGTATATATGTATACATTGTATAACCTGTCTCTCGATGAAGATGCGATCCCCCATTTGAAAATAAATAAAATACGAGTAGATATA
Organism: Aphidius colemani; assembly: GCA_030523065.1. Lineage (NCBI taxonomy): Eukaryota > Metazoa > Arthropoda > Insecta > Hymenoptera > Braconidae > Aphidius > Aphidius colemani. Next base: position 27,646 of record JAPYYR010000255.1, on the reverse strand, counting down.
TACATAACATGTATATATTCCTGATGGCGCATTATATGCCCAAAGCCAGATGGGCAGATGGACGAAAAAGTGTTGCTGGGCACTTGAAAAAATAAACGATTGCATGAACGTGGTTATGTACTTTTAGTTTAAAGAGCTAATAAATAGATTTGAAACAAAAAAAATTAACTTCAATTTCATAATTAAGAAATGAAAACAAGGATGTAATATTAGTTGAAATAATTAATTTTTTTTTTTATCTTTACATGTCGACAAAAAAAGCAGAAAGTAAAATACTTTTTTGCTTTGTTTTTTTAACACAATAAAAAAGGAAAAATAATTAATCTAATGTACAGGCCCCGGGGTTTTTTTGGTATTCAACTTGTCAGGAAAAGCAAGTCAAAAGAAAATAAATAATATTTTAAAAAATCAGGAAAAAGATCATCAACAATCCAATCTGAGACATAAATACATTTTTTTATTTTTTTTTAAATTTATGTTTTATGGAATTAGATTTCCGGTGAATTAAATATGGGCCTGTTGAAAATAATATCAACCAGCTGGACCCAAAACAAAAACAACAACCTGTTTCCCAAAATATTTGAATTTAAGTTAACTTATATAAACGTTTGATCTCAAAATTTTTTGAAAGAATCTAAATCATTGTAATAAATAAATAATATAAAGAAAAAATAAAAAAATATATTTTTCAAACGACGCGAATTCATCGAGATTCTCATCAGTTGCTCCCACGACGTCAGAAAAAGGGAAAAAAAAAGATCACTCGAGTCCAGGGGGCCACTAATTTTTATTTTTCGTTTTCTTATATTTAAAATATTTAATTTTTATTCTCTCAAAAAAAGGAAATAAAAATAATGAAATATATAAAAATTTAAAAAATTTTCTCATTATGAAAAAGAACCACAATTGATCATGCAATGATGATGGGGCCCTCACGTTCCAAGTGGAAACAAAGAAAAGTCTGCCTATACATATCATAAGACTCCACCTGTACCTGTACATTGAATAAACGTGCAAAGAAGAAGCATATTGTGGTTTTAAATTAAAAAATAAAAAACAAAAAAAAAAAAATATGAACAGGCACACGCGCAAGTTAACGAACATATATATAGTGTCCTACATGTGAGGGCGCAAGTACATGATATGAATGCTGGTAGATGAATTTTGAAATAAATATATATTTTAACTGCTTTTGAATTTTCAGTCTTATACCGCTGTTGAAATTGAGGAGAAAAGAGATTGTAAGCTCCACTCATCTTTTCTTTTTCATCAATTTGATGAGATACATAAAAATATATATGAAAAAAAAAAAAAAAAAAGAGAAAAGTAAAAGAAGAAAAGAGACCCTTTTTCTTTTTTTACGAAATACATATCGAAACATAAGTGTGTTGCACTTCCTTTTCTAAATTAAAAACGGAAATGGTCTAAGGTCTATGCGTCTTCGAAGACCAAGTATAAATATGTGTGGGAGAATTTCGTTATTTATTGAAGGCAATTTGATAAATGTTTATATATATTTTTTTTTTTTTAAATATATAAAAATAATTATTTAGTTTTCGTAATATTTTGATGACGATCTCTTTCTTTTTTTGTGTCGTCGAGAAAGACATAAACTTTAGCTCGGTAATTTTTTTTTTAATTTTTTTAATATGTTGTAAATTATTTGGTGGTGCGTGCTGGTCGGTTTGATGGTTATACCGTGTCATTAAATCGAAAAAAGCACTTGTACCGTCTGCACTTGCCTGCAGGAAGAAGCACCTGACACTCGTCCCCAACATCGACTGCAGGTTCAGGGTAGCTTCTTCAACGGTCGTCTTAACTAAAAACGCCCTATGTGATTCTCAACCATAAGTTTTACCTTAGATCACTAATAATTCCCTCAATATATATAAACAAAGAAAATAATTTATATTTCATCAAAATAAATTTAAAAATGAATAATTATGCTACAATATTTCATCGAAAAATGGAATGAATTTTAAACATATATTAACAACTAATATATATGAGAAAATAAATAAAGAATAAAACTAAAAGAAAGTCAAAAGTACATTAGCTGAGATAAAAAAACAAAAAAAATGTTAATTAAATTCTGTTTGGTGGCAGTGTTGGTCTGTTAATTTGCATTTTTTTCAACTTGGAATTCGGCATTAACCGCAAAGAAAGAATAATAAGGTACAAGGTATTAAATATTTATATCTCAAAAGGCAAAAAATAAAAAAAAAAATATACATATATATAGACCTAAGTATAGTGTAGGTGCAATATGAGTTGAGATTGATCCCGAGGCATTTAAAGACAGGGCGGCATCGAGGAAAATCGCGTGGAAAGATTCCAACCCTCTGATTACGTTGACGAGCCATGAGAAAAAAAAAGAAAAATAATCATGATAATAATGAAGAATAAAAGGGAAAAAAGGGGTGGTAGGGTGGGAAAAGATATAAGAATTGAGGGAGTGAAAAAACGGAAGGAAAAAAAAAAGATCAAGAAGGTGGAGGAGTTGAAGAAATGACGGTTACGATATTAAAAGACAGCAAAAGCGGGATGGGGCCTGAATACTGGCCATTCTCGCGTGGAACCTTCAGGTGGACGGTGAAAACTTTTTAGTTCATATATATAAGACAGACACTGGGGTGCACCTGCTATACACCTGTTGAAGCCGTTGCGAACTCGCGATAGAGGAGTATATCTATATATGTATTTATATTATATGTATTCTGTCGGTTGCTTTATAACTTTTAGTAGCGAACCCACGCTGTGGATTACGCTGGAAGAAAAGAAAAAGACAAGGAAAAAATCGATCCAAAAACTATATCGTATAGTTACCGCCTGCTTTTGCTCATCCTAACTACTTTTTTTTTAAGTATCATAATTTTCATCTACAATTATACTTATGGAGTGTAGATGGAATCAATTTTTAAACTCGATTTTTTTTTTTTTTCATTTTTTCAATTTTATAATATAATTGAATTTTTTAAAAGATCTTCGGAGTAAAAAAAATATATATATATTTTTTACGAGCAATTAATTTCAAGTAGCAAGTCTGTAAAAAAATATGAAATCAATTGTGTTTAATCAGTAATCTTTAAGTGGAATTTAAATTGATATTGCTATTTGCAAAAATTTACTTTAAACAGAAATAGAAACTGCCATTTGCTGTATGAATATTTGACAACTAATCACGTCATTTTATTTTGATATAAAAAAAAAATTATAATAGTTCATTTGCATAATATAAGTTTACGGTAAAACGTCAATTTCAATAGTCTATCATCAAAAATTTTATATCCACACAATAAATATAAAAGCGAAAAAATATATTCAGGATAAAAAAGAAAAAAAAAAAATTTGTTTTTAATAATACCCTGTATTCTCGAAAAGATAAGAAAGTTTTTATGGTTTTGATTTTGATAATAGTAGTTTTGAAGAAAATAAAATGAATAGGTTCAAATATAATAGCTGATTAGACAATTGGTCTACAGTTTTTATGTCTTATAAAACACAACATTGTATTCATCATCAGCCACACATACTAACTGCATGTGTTATGCTGCAGTTGAAAATAAATAACAAGAAAAGAAGATAAAATAATAAGAAAAAAAGAGCGAAAGATTTTGGAGAGGTTTGGCTGATACACTTTTAATACCGGAGGCTCTTTTGCAAGAGGATCGAGCCCCCTGTACAGCAGGTGCACTGCAGGTGATTTTATTCCTCCTTGAGTTCTCTCATATATGTCTAACAACAAAACATGAGAGAACGACTTCAGGCACCCTCCTGATTATCCATCTTCAATTCTCTCATTTTTTTTTTTATTATTTTTTTTTATTCCGGCCTCATTCTACCTACATCTGTATAGCATTCCCAAATGGTATAGAAACACTGCAGTATATAAAACAAAAGCCATCATTCTTTTAAACTTCATATGGTCTTTTTTATGCAACAAGTTAGACACTCGTGAAATTATTGAACGCAATTTTTATTTATAAAAATAATTGTAAAATTAATTTTTCAAATCATACAAGTTGTTACGTATAATTTTGAATCATTTGGTTTTAATCGAAAGACACATATGTGTACTCATTTTGGTAATCATATAGATTAACACATAAATAATATGAAAATATATTTTAGAAATATTTTTATGGACCCAGTTATATACAGATGGTGAGCTGTTAAACTTGAATGTTTTCAGACGTATCTCGAAAAACATATTCCGGAAATTAGGGAAAATAAGAGAGAGAAAATTTTTAACAGCATCAACAAGATTTTTAAATGCTTGTAAAACATGATAATGAGTTAGTTTTGGAAATAAAATTTCCCATGAGAACAAGTGGAGCATAATCAGCAGCTGGTTGATTTTTAGGTTTTTTTTTTTTCTTTTTTTGTGTGGGAGAATCTCATCGTTGGGGTCCATCGAGGAGCCTTGATGTATCCGGACTTGTTGGGTCAACCTTTCTGATGCGAACCAGTAAAGACTGGCCACTCATAAATTTACGAGATCGTTTGGTCTTGAGAATTTTTTGGGAAAAAATAAAAAAGAAATATAAAAACCAAAAGAATTCCCAAGGAGGAAATGTTTGGGTCAAGAGAAAGAGGAGGAGAAAAAAAAAACATAAAAAAGGGGTGTTTAAATGGGCGAAGAGACCAGTGCCCTCGTGAAGAGCTTATATTTACGAATTGTGGGAAACAAAAGGGAAAAGGGTGTTTAACCTTTTTAACGCTTATCAAGTGTACAAGTCATAAGATGAAATGAGAGAGCGAAACAATACAAATTTATATACCGAAAATGACAACAATGTTGCACTTGGTGGTAATTGATACACCTCCGACTTGAATTTTTCATTTTTTTTTTATTTTCTCAATTTTATTCTTATGTTTTCACCTCCATACATTTGAATTCATTATAAAAATAAAAAAAAAACAACTAAAATAACCGCTGACTTTAATTTTTTTTTTATTCTGCTTCACTGCACCTGCTCAATTCGGCAAAGTATTTTTTTTTTTTATCTCTTTCGTGCCTTTTTCTTTTTAGAATTAGGTATCAGGTGGTGTGTGTTGCGGTTTTTGTAAACAAAATTTTCAATAGACATAGAATATATAAAAAGCAAAAAAAAGTTCGGTCTAAATAACTATTTTTGTCCCCTTCATTGACATGACTATTCTATTCTTCACCTTTTTATTTATTTTTATTCTTTTTCTTTACAATTGTCCAGTCAGGATTTGCCTTGACCCTTGGATTTTTTTTTTTTTCTTTAATGATTTTCAAAAGTATTCTACTGTCATTCAACTGGATGATCTTCGAGTCAATATTATGACCATGCTAACAATTGATTCATTCTGTCTCAACGATAAACAACTTTTCCATCGAAAATAAACTTTTTTCTTTCGACAACTCTTTGAATATAAAAAAAATTTTTTTTTTCATTTAAAAACCGGATGTTGATATAGTGAATATAAGAAAGAATGAATAGGATAACTCACAGAATTTTTTTTATTTTTTAATTTTTATTTTTTTACCTTGAGCTTATATAGTTTTTTAAAAATTTTTTTATCTTCCACGAGTCAGTTTATTTATTTGTTCAAGGCATATATATAAGGATATATGAAAACGTCTTTATATGGGACCCGCGAGGCGGCACACGCTCAGTGCCAGATGAGACCTTTGAGCTGGTGAATTTGATGGCATGGAGGTGAAGAGACAGAGAAAGAGTAAAAAAAATATTAAAAAAAAAAAAAATTATGAAGAAAAAAAGAAAAGAGTAGAATGAAGAGGATAAGAACAAGAAAAAAGGAGGAGGATGAGGAGGAGGAGGAGGACAAAAAGGAGGCTGAGAAGAAGGTGGCGGTTGAGCAGTGGCGGGTTTATAGCAAGGTGCTGGCCAAGGTGGCGGTTAGGGCAGCTGATCATCAGGAATAACAGCAGGTGAATGCGAACGAGCAAGTGCTTAACTCTACTCTCATATTCATTTCTATATACATCGCACATACATCGAACATACATCCATGCATACACCGATAGTCTTCCAACAAACATAAAAGGTGTCTTGTTTATATTTATTTATTTATTTTTTCGATTTTTTTTTCCATAATAAAAATATATTCTTTCATTACATATATATATGGTTGCCATGCCGCAAGTGAACGATAAATTTAACGATGTTTTCATCAACTTTAGAATTGCAATTGACGATGATAATTGTCAGGTGATTATCACTCGAAACCGTTGAAATAAATACATAAATGAATTTGAAAATGAGCAAATAACCAGACTATAAATGCAGTAAACATATATAAGTCTTCGGAAAAAAATTTTGTGGTTCTATGCAGAAGAACCGTGACATTGTGGTCAGATAATGTATCATGATCTCCCTTTTTTTTTCTTTCTTATTTATTTTATTTTTGTTTTTATGCAAGCAAAAACGCAACAAGTGCTTACACGGGGGCAAAATAAAGATAGAGGGTGGGTGTGTTGAGGGGTGAGAAGGCGTTAGCAGTTCATAGAGGCGTAAAAGCACAGAGTTATTTCCTTGCAAGACTCGTTCCCATGTCCTCTTATGGGTCTTTCCGTTGTCGTTGCTTCCCAGGGACTTCCTAAACATTGACTTCCTTGAAGACATTCAACAGATGGTCTATTAATTCGACAACGACCAACTCAAATTGTCCTATACAATGCATTATGCAAATTAATTTTTCTTTTTTATCGTTTTTTCTTGTACACATTAATTCACACATCAATGAAATGAAAAATATCAGGTGGATATACATGTAACACTAAACAACTTGTTTATTATTTTGATTATTTTCTTGGATTTCTTATCGCATGACGACCCCTTGAACGACTCTACCGTATCGCTTAATTAAATATGAACTGTAATGTACCCCCCTAGTCCTCCCTCGTTATATTTGTCAAGAAAATTTTTTCATCATATATTCATACATTCATCTTGTAAGTTATTGCTATTATTATTTTAAATATAGAAACCCAAGAGAGAATTTCATTTTCAGGAATTTTTTAAAAGTGTAATTTTTTTTCTTATTCTTACATTTTTTGGGTTTTTATAAATAATGAAAGGAAGTGGAATGGTCCACCATTCCAGGTGCCTTTTTTTTATATTTTATTTTAATTTTATATATATATATATATAGTTGCGATCCTCAGAGTCAAGGTGGCACCCGATCTCATCTCATGTATAGCATAAGACTTACATTCCATGCGCGTCTGGCGTTTTATCAAGCGTGTATACGCACTTTCACGCTGTGTGCGATATAAATGGGATTGGATGTAAAAAAAATATTGAAAAAAAAATTAAATAAAAAGCCAAAATTGTTAAGGAAGAGTTTTTCGAAATCTTGGGAAAAATATTTTACGAATAAATATACAAAAGAAAACCAATAGAACAATTCTTTTTTTGGGCTTTTTTTTTTTAGAAATATCAGATTCGGTGTTCAATATAGCAAGAGCCTTTGCGGAATTTTAAGCATGTCATAATACATATAGGATACTTGAGTATTACGATATTGAGTGTCTCTCTCTCCATACTCAAATATCCAATCACAAAGATAAAAAAAAAAATTAAAATCATAAAAAAAGAAAAAGGGAATAAAAAATTTACCGATATATAATTTAAGAATTTTTTAATTAAGTATTGAAAGAGAAGTCAATATGAATTTGCGTTATCTTTCGAAACGCAAATGAGTATAACAAACTGGTGTCAAAAAAAAAAATAAATATATAAAATATGGCATATTAATGGTGTATGGCTAAAAAAAAAAAATTAAAAAAAGCAAAAAAAGTAATAAAAGGAAAAGAAGAAAAAAAATTATAATAACAATAATGATTTGTAATAAAAAAGAGATAATAATCCGAAAAATTGTGTGTCGAATTGGTCGGGAGCTAATAGACAAAGTTGAGGGTAAAACCAAGTTGAGAGCTGGATGAAATATAGTGGGACCAACCACTGGCAAAAGATATATATGAAAAATATGTAATAAAATATACAAGACCAAGTTGTATAGATGCTGTCGAGATGAGAGGTTGTACCTATACGTGGTCCACAGAGGGGGTAAATAAAATAAGAAAATAAAAAAGGAGACAGAATGGTTTTAAGATAGCAATCTAGAATGGCTCCCGTCTTCAGCGTGACTGGTAAAGACCCGCAGTGCCGCTTTGATAATTGCCGACATATATATTCTATATATGTATAACTTTTGTACAAATATATAATATAAACGCACTCATATAGAGTAGGTATAACTGACTATCTAATCGTTGATTATAATACAGAAAAAAAAAAACAACTTGAGCTTTGAATATTGATTTGACGTTTTCCCTTTAAAACCCTTCTTCATATATATATTCATAGATTATTTTTTTTTTCTCCTAATTTATTTGCTTCTTTACAAATTTCATTTGATAATCAACGAAATTTAGAAATATACTAATGGCTGTTTTACATTTATGGTTGAAAAAAAAAAAAACCCCACGAGCTCATATTTCTTGCTCCCTGAATTTATTACATAATTTGCTGCCTTCTATAACTATATACATACGCCAATTAAGCCCGACAAATGTTAATGCAATGTTATCGAAGAATTGAATGGAAATAAAAGGATAATGTTCTATCGAGACAAAAATTAATCAACCAGGCGCTAATGGTTTTTGATGATCCATACGTGCTTCTTTAATTTGAATCAGATATATTAATATTTTAATTGCTTATATGTTTATAATTGCTTATGTTCATTTGTGACTAAATATACACATGTCTAAATTTGATTACTACAAAAAATGCTACTATAATTATATACACTCCCTCACATCTAGATTGTTTATTTATTATTTTTCATTTAAACATCTCTCACTTGTAACGTAATATTTTCCCAGCTTTTTAAATGATAAAAAAAATTAAGACCACATAACCTTCTGGTTGACAAGATATACAGACATTCAATGCTAAACTCGAAGAAAAATAATAATAAAAAAAACAGAGAAAAAAGGGTGCACAATGTGTATAATACTTGTTCCCTGAAAATATATATAACAATAGATTATGTAGGCCGTATGTATACGCATGCGGCTCTACCTGTGTTCTTTCTGTGCCTACATAAGAATACGTAAGGTTGAGAGAAAAAAAAAATGAAAAGCAAAGCAACCGGAGGTGGAAACTGCATTGCTTGTCTCTTGCACAATAGGCGGGTGGAGTTACGTAGGCGCCCTTGGGTCATATCGAGCCAACAACATACACGCGTACTTGTTTAAAGTATACCCATTGAATAGACACCATCATGCAGGAGTAAAGAGGGGAATCTCTGTGTTACATGAATAGAAAAATCTTGAAAAAATAAAAATAAAAAAACTACATAAAAAAAAAAAAAAGGGATAGACTTTAGAAAAGGCTGCATGCGCGCACCGGCGCTTTTCTTACTTCATCTTAACGTACATTGCACAAACTGAGACTTTGCCCTTGCGTCACGGATGAAACACATACACACACATACATTTTTATTATCTTTTCATAAATACATATCCCTTTTTTTTTCTCTTTTACCCCCTTGGACCGGCTGCTTTCGACTTTTTTTTTTTCATCTTATTCAGTTTTATTTTTTTAATACTTTTCACGGTTTGTCCTTCGCCTCGTTTTTTTTCGAGGATTAATGAAGGATGTGAGGCCTGCACGCAAGCACGCGCTTTTATATCTATATCTACTGCTCCAATTGACAAATTTGACAATAAAAAACCCTGAAAATTGATGTTAATAATTTCTTTGTACTATACATAAGCAAATTTTACCAACGGCTCGATTCGGATTAATGCATGCGATGATGATGGAAGACCTGAATTTTTTTTTATGATCGATTTAATATTATTTTTTTTTTTACATGCACAAAGAGAAGTACTATGTGTTCATCTAGATTATCCATCAAATCGAAAATCTTACAGGATGTGGATCGTAATTTATACCAACTATCAGTATCGAAAAAAAAAATAAAGAAATAAATTTATGTATCGCCTCAGATAGATTTCGTTCATTCTTAAGAATATATGCGCTTTTTTTGGCCAAAAAAATTCTAGTGAGTATGGTATTCATATAAGATAGGCTGTATATTATTCAGCTCACATATATGTAAGATCCACCTGTTGCTCCCACTCAGCAATTTTTTATTTATCATATTTTTCCTTTTTTAATAGCGTAATCTGCCTCCGGTCTCAGAAATACATATATCTAAAAGCAGTTGTATGTACAAACGCAAGGAAAAAAAAAAAGTCCACGCACACGCGTATCCGTTTCCCGAGGAGTAGTGAGAGTTGTATAAGCAACGTTGTTAAGACGCTTGGGTCCTATTCTGCAATAAGAATCACTCAGTGGTTGGAATGAAACCGAGTGGGAATAAAAATCGAGTCAAATATAAAAAAAAGATAACAAAGAAGGATAAAATAAAAAAAAAAATAATTTTAAGAAAAAGAATAAGAGAAAAACGATTAAAAGCAGAAGGCAAAGGGGAGAAAGATGAGCAAGTTGCCCCCCAGCAGAGCCAACAGCCTCCATGGCTCGTACCCTGTCCCACGCCTGTCTACAACTTGCTCCGTGAGAGTTCCTTTTGATTCGCTTCCCTTTTTTCTTATTTTATTTCGTCTCGTTCTTCTTTTTCGTTTCTTATTTTTTTGTTTCATATATATTCTTATATTATTTTTCTATCACAATCGCAAAAGAGAGAAAAAAAATTAAATTTATTATACCTTCTTGATTTATGTTACATTGTTTTTTATTTTTTTTTGTTTTTAATGAGTTTTTTTTTCTTGGCTTGGAAAATTATCCGTCAAAATTTATGATTGGCTTATGGGAAATATTAAAAGAGTATTTTTATCAGTTTGGGAAATTTTAAAAAAAAATAATTGTGTCGGTCAGTTGAGTCGGTTAGAAGAATCGGTTGACTATGTCGTTATGTCCGATCGTAAAACACCGACCCTAAATTTTAGTGTCGCTATCCTCAGTAAAGAAGTTTCCCTTCATAAATAAATACACAGGTTCTTTCAATAAAAGCAGTTATTATAAAAACTACAAAAATCTGAATGGTTGTTTGTTTTATTTTGGCTGTTCCGACTTTTGTATTTCGACAGGAAAAAACAAAAACGTAGAGCCGGAAAAAACCTCAAAAATATTTGCACCAGTTGCTCGATAAAGATAACAAAAAAAATGAATGAAAAATTCATGAATCCAATCAGTTGGGGTGAGGGAAATGACTGACTAACTGATTTGACATGGAATTCACTGTGTACATATGTATACAATGATACTAAATTATTTCATTCTATTTTTTTATTTATCTTATTCTTTATATTTCTTTTTTTCAACACCTTTTTTTTCCTCTAAGATGCCGCCATCATCAAAGAGGTCAGATCTTTCAGCACGTAAAACTGATTGGCATTACAGATTTTGATTAGATTGAGACATATATTTTTTACTGTTTGCGTTATTTTTATTATTTTTTTTTCCATCGCTTTGTTTCAGTAAAATGTACACCGACTTTGAGTTTAGGGACTGACTTTAAGTCGGTGTATATATAAGTACTAATAAAAATGTGAAATGACAAAAGTGTATACGATGAATATGTAAATTGAGCTTTAAATTTACCCAAGTAGAAATTAATATCAACTTTCAAAAAAAAAATTAAAATGCCTTGAAAAATTGTCAAGAAGCATTTCAAACGATTCAAAAGATTTTGTTCAATTGAAAATTAAAATAAAGATTAAAAAAATTGCTAATTTAGCTCACCAATATTGCAGTTTATAATGAAAGCTCTGGAGTGATGTCGTCGACTTGTCCCATCGATTTCACATAATCAGCTGCAACAATAATTAAAAGAAATAAAATAATTAGTTAATTGAAATAAATAAATGATACAAAAAAGTTGCGGATCGAAGGAAAAATTAAATGATGTAATTTTTTATTGCAAAAACATAAGTAGCACATGAAGGTAATTATATCATTAAATTATTTGACCTTTTAATTAGTCATTTGTATTTTTTTCTTGTCAGCTTAAGCAGTTGAGCTTCAAGAATTCAACATCCAAGTTAAATCAACTTTAAATTTAACTGGGTTTAACATCGACTGAGTGCCAAGATGTTACAAGTTACCATAATTTTCTATTTACAATGCTACTGATGGGTTTGTTCACTTAACATTACCAGTTGAATGTAAATTATCTCTGGACCGAGACGCTTTGGAATTGTATGTGTGCATAAATATATACATTTGCATTTTCGAAAAATAAAATTTTTTTAAATGGTACCCTCAAGGCTCCATCCATGTTGAGTAAGCAGAAAATTAAAATTCAAAAAACCGGATTATTTATAAATGTATATCATGAAAAAACTACGGAAATGTCACTTACATTTTATTCATTTAATTTTTTGTTATTTTCTGTGTAATGATTTTTTTATTTTTTAAATGTTATGTTCACTCTACTCTTGTGTAAATTACGTTCGTTTATCAGTATGACATTGACAATATATATACATGTAATTCTACTTCCGTTTTTTTTTCTCCTTACCGCAATCTTAAACGAAACAAAAACTTGTTAAAAAAAAGGCCCTGAATTCTCCGAATGTGATTAACTTACTTTTAGCTTGATTTTATCCTTCAATATAATATACACCTATTTTTTTCCTTTTTTTTTTCTTGAAAGTAAATCTCTGTTGAAATTTTCTTTCATTTTTTTGGGTATAGTTCTCAAAAATTTATACCCACACGCCCTGAGCAATCAGTTGACAAGAAAATATATAATTATAACTTGGGATTATATTCATTTTTAGAGAAAATCATTTTGAACAAAAAAAAAAAAAAAAAAAAAGGAACAAAATTGTATCAGTTAAATGTCATGAAAAACATGAGTGAGGGTTAGAGATATCCAACCCTCTTTGTTGGGTAATTTGAGCCTTTTTTTTTTGAGTTTCCAAGGGTGATCTAATTGGGACCACCGGGGTTGCAAGTTGCGGCTTTAAAATACAAGACAAAATAACCAATAGTCGTATGTCCGTAACGCGCTTCTAATTGGACTGATTTACAACCTTTTATTGTCTCCATCAGCAATATTACCAATGAATCAACATCCGTTCTTTACTCTTGCCACACGCGTAGAGCTTCCTCTCATTCTTATAAGAAGTTGTACAGAAGGTACTCTTTACGGAGTGAAACGTAAGGGATATATATTTTATGTTTATACAAAAGTTGCGTGCAGCGAGCTACTAATTTTTAAGTATATATAAAATTTAGTAATGCAAATATTCAGCTTATTTTTCTTAATTAACAATTAAAAATTAAAACTCAGTTGTTTTAAAAATACAATGTAATTGTAAGTTAAAGTTTTTAAAAATATTGTCAGTTTAAAATTTTAAAACATGATATCAAAATACCTGGGGGACTGCCTTAAGGTATTTCGAAATTATTATCTTTAAAAATAGAAAAAAAAATCTTTGGGATAAACCTTGAAGATAAATGTATTCTGCAGTCTTTGTAAATAATATTTTTACAGTTTTCTTGGACTTGTGGGGGTCATATTTTCTCTAGGCTACATGGTGATTCTAGATGAAAATAAAAAGAAATATATATTTATTTTATCCAAAGCTTGGTCGATCGATCTTTCATGAGACGTCAACATGCACAGCCACACGAATATATTTTACATGGGTCGCTTTAAAACTTAAAACCCTCAACGCCGACCTTCAATGGAACTTGATCCGGGCGTATACATATTCTCTCTTTTTTTATCTCTCATTCACGTATGTTCTTGTTTTTTTTTTTGGTTGCATTTTTTTTAATACTGGTTGTGCGTTTATATGGTAAGTACAAATACGAAGATGAGAAGATGAGTTACGCGTACGCCCCGCGGCAAAATTTGCTCCAAGCATGGAAGAAGCAAAAGATATATCAAGAAAGAGAAAGAGTGAAAAGTTAACCATCAAATGAGAAGGGGTAAATTTTTTTTTACCTGAAAAGCAGCATGCACATGAATACCTTACTTTCTCACTCTCTTTCTTTTTTCTTTTTTTTTTTTGTCTTTCCATTGCCTGCCTGCGGTTTTTCTTTTTCCTTACTTCAACCGGCCCTTTAGTACCTCACTTTACCCCTTCGGCTTATCTTTTTCTCCATCAACCTCTTATTATTTTTGCCCTTCTCCATGGGCCTCTTGCTCACTCACACCCGCCGCCAATCATCCGTGCGTGCATTTGGGCCTTCTTTTTATTTTTCTCCTCATTCCATACATCGCGCATCATGTATATATCTACCAGTCTATATATCCACGTGGCGCTCAATTCAATGTTTTTTTTTATTATTTTTTTTTCATTATTATATATATTTTTTCTCTCCCCCACTTTATTATATGTACATATAATATATATATATATTTTTTTATTCAGCCTTTTGCTACCGGCAACTTGCAGAGAAATGTATCACCGGGAGTTCGTGTGGGTTGTAGCTGAAGCAGCAGCAACAGGCTCTTTGCATGAGCCTGCGGGCAAAAAAATATTCTATCTCACTCACTCATTCACATTTATTCATAATGTATATAGTTACTGCGAAAGATATCATGCAGTTCCGTCTGGCATATACACTTTGTCTGATTACTCTACATATGCGGGACGTCGGAAATATTTTATATATAAGTTGCAAATAATATTGTATTTTTTAATTTTTTTTTATCTCCTATAACTTGAACGGATGATATAAATAAAGTAAGAAGCAGTTATTGAATTTTATCATTAAAACGTCTGACCATAATTATAATAATTTTTTGTTTTTCATTAATAAATTATGAAACGTTGTATGTTTTTCATTTTTAGATTATTTTTATTGTCCTTAAAAACAGATAAAAATAAAAAACAAATATACATAAAGATCAACGCATAGATTTGGCTACTCAAAGCATGTATACTCTTTTTCCATTGTCCAATGTTGAATAGCTGAGGCATAATTTGGATGTATGCATAAGTAAAAGATGAAAAACAAAGAAAAATAAATAATAAAATGTGAGGGGAAGTTATATGACATTAGTATAAGGGTGGCCGTGTGTGGTTACTATGGTGGGGGGAGTTAAGTTAGGTTAGGGGTCTCTTCCCTCTCTCTATCATGACCGCCTCCTGGGGCCCATAGGCATTCTGTGTTAGTATACAGGCCCACCGAGCGCCACAAATGCTATATACTACTACTCAACCAAGAGGTATAAAGTGAGAAAGAAATAAATAAAAATTAAAGATCAAGAAGGATCGAAGAAAAAAAAAGGAAAAAAAAAAGAAAGAAAGAAAAACGAACCAAAAAAACCCACACGCAAGAGACCAAGAGAAGAGAGATCGGGACTCAACAGTCAACAGTCTTTACCTCTCACAGTCAGTCAGTCCGAACTCATCCTTGGAAACTTGTGGTTCGGCTTAAGGTTTAACTCTAATTTCAGTTGAATAAAACACGTGTTTATATCAATACTTATACATTGTCAACAATAAAACTAAATAAACTATACAACCTAATATCAATTAATAATTGTATTATTAATTTAGCTATTACAGTCAGTTAAGGATAATAATTTGTGACTTTTATTTGAGGAACTTATATTGAATTGACACTTTTGTGAGGTGAATTTTAATTATTACAAAAAAAAAAAATATTCCTAAACACAAGTGCGTCTGAGGGATTTTTAAAATTCACATCAACAACGAGATAAACATTCAAACGGATCTTTGGTGAGTCATTATATACAAATTAATAATTTTTTGTTATACTATTCTTTGTTTACATATCTTTGGTATTTCGTCTTTTACAATTTTACTTGAAAACAGGTTCTCTAATATTTTTTTTTCTTTTATTTCATACTTGAGGTGTATTATACAGTCTCAAGTTATTGTTTTTTTTTTTTTTTTTATGATCTACCTGTTTTCAAGAAGTATCTTTCAAAAGACAAAGTAAAAAAGAAATCTTTAAATTTAAAAAATGACCAAAAAAAAATGTGCAAATAATACTTTAAGAAACAAAAAAAAAAAAAAAAAAAATATTTTATTTTAATATTAAAAAAAAAAAAAAAAACAAAATAAAAAAAAAAAAAAAATAAAAAAAAAAAAAAAAAAAAAAAAAAAAAAAAAAAAAAAAAAGTATTGTATTTTAGTATTAAAACATCATAAACAACCTAATTTAATAATTAATAAATTTAAAAAAAAAAAAAAAAAAACATTAAGCGTTTGTTTTGATAGCTTGACTTTTAAATTTAGGATAGTTATCATTTTCCGATCGTTTTAAATCCTATTTTAATTAACGAAGATAGACAGGGAACAAGACTAAACAGCAAGATAAGAATACCAAAGTTGAATAAAGATTAAAGACAGGGTGAATCGGCTCAGTTGAAATAACTAATGCCAGGCTCGATTTCAATCAAACCTGCTTATTTGCTACTTTATTCAATCTACACGCTTTCAAAAGATTAAATATATAAAAAAATTAATAAACCATCAAAAATCGAGCCAAAAAAAAAAATGAAAGAAAACAACAAAGCTCTTGAAAAGTCTTAAAAAGAACAAAGAATCATAAATATTATCCAAGTACTAGCTAGATAATACCGATCTATCAAGGGAATGAAAAAAAAAATAACAGAAAATGTATTTATATATATAAAAAAAAATAGAAAGATAAAGAAAGGGGGAGATGAGGGGTACAAAGTCGTTATTCATTCATCGACGCGAAAAGATTTTCTAAAAGCTTCCCACAGAAAATGCGGGGATGAGTCGTACTCGTATTGTACTATTGCCCCTCTTTGATACACAATTTTTTTTTTTTCTCAAAATCTGAGTATAACCAAGAGTGATTTCTTTTTTTTTTTATTTGTTCGTTTATATTGTCCCCCTTATAGTACCCTTCGTCCCTTGGCCTGTCGATGATCATCCACCACCTCGTGATGATTTAAATTATACTATTTTTTTTTTTTTTTGTAGAATAGAAATATTTGAAAAAAAAAAAAAAAATTCGCTACACAGTGTGACAATGATGCTTCCAATATTCATGTCTTCCATTCGAAAATATAGTAGTTGTATTTTTCAATACAGTCACCACACCTATTTCATCAATTTCATCTATTTCGTCTATTTCGTCAGTGTGCAATGTCCCCTCGGGCCTAAGCAAAGAAACAAGTCCATGGGGGAGCAGCCAAGAATAGTGGGCCCCATTGGTAGCTTCAAAGATGGGATTATCTTGGGTCAGGTACGTGAATTCTAAACCGTATCCAATACAACTATTCCACTGTTGCTTGGGCACAAAAAAAGTATAAAATAAAGATTCTCGGTACATTTTTTTTTTTTTTTTTCCCTCTACGATCATCATATTCATACAAAATAGAGAAAAAAGGAAATTTTTTCTCGATGACAGCACAATGCTTCTTGGCTTTAGTAATACAAGGCTGCTAGATATATATTTTATTTATTTTTTATTTTTTTTTATTCTTCCAATGGGATTGCGCAAAAAATTGTTTTTATAATATAAAGCTTCCCTCTTATTTATCCCAGTATGTGGGAGTTCCGGAGAATGATTTTTTTTTAAAAGTACAAACGGAAGGAGCTTCTGTTGAATCTTTATATCAACATCTATTCAATATATATCTTTTTTTTTCTATTGATCACATGCATATACCTAATTTTCTTGTGTCAATTTTTTTTTTAAATACAAAAAATAACAAGGACTTTTAAGACCAAAATATTACGTGTCCAGTAAAAGCTGTCTTATATATTATTTAACTTTTTTTTTTTTTTGAGCAAAAATCTGGTTGAATTTGACGGTTAAATTTGGAATCCGGCTTAGAAGAAAAAGGTATCCTTTGATAATAATGAAACATATGTGAAATAAAAAGATCAACCGTTGGTGGACTATGTCCTCTGACACCAATATTAAATGTAAAAGTTGAATCACTGATAAAGCCCTATGAAAATAAAAAAATTAAAAAAAAGACCGTTATGAATTTATGAAACAACCCTGAGTCATTTAAACGTTTCTTTTAATCTTACGGGGGTTAGACAAAAAAAAATAGGGATTCACAGGAACTAGGTGAAGATGATGGGACAAAGTGTCCCGTCTGTGGAACTTGAAATATAATATAGGCACCAGCACAACACGTTCCCCAATATAACCGGTATCCCTAGGCAGGACCGTTGATAAAAGAAATTCAAAAGTACCTTAATCATTTCTTATGCACATTTTATACTTGAATATATTAAAACCAGCTTTAAAGTTGAGTTTAAAAAATAATAAAAAACAAGAAATAAAAAGGTACACATGCAGCATAGCAAGATGATCAATGCACGAGTGTATAGGGTGGAAAAAACAAATCAGGATGTGACTGTACATTGTCCCATCGGGGTTAGGAAGACAGGTTTCATTTATGACACGTATGGTAATGATGCTTCTTTTATTATTCTCGCGTTTTTTTTACTCCTATTTTCTTTTTTTGTACATTGGTTCCAGTATGGGACCCGCAAGTAGATAAAGGTGGATCCAAAGGTTGGCCTGTAGGTTGCAATGCACATTAACATATTTTTGCTCCGTATTTTTTACCATTTAATGTTCCACTGATATATTTCTAAACAAACGTCCCACGTGAGAATGGCCCACAAGAACTGGGGTGTCGTGTAATTTTAAATAAACTTATGGACGAAAAAAAAAAATCGAAATTTAAAAAAAGATTTACCAACGGACGTGCAACATGGATAGAAAAGATACCCATCTATTCTATTGTTATGAAACAATAACAATCAATAAATAAATATTTTATCAACCCTTTAATTTACATTTGAACTGAATTTTCAATTTTTATATGATAAATATTATGAGAAAAATTATTTGCCATCAATGATAAATTGCAATATACAACTGAATTTTTAATCTTCATAAATCACATTTGTTTGTTATCATTTTAATTTAAATAAATATAAATAAAATCAAAATATATCATGTGGGTCTTTTGAAATATATAGAAAAGGTGACTGATTTTTTGGGAAGCCACAACTCGCAGGGGAGCCAAAACATACGACAAAAGGATGAACACCGTTGTTTTGGTTAAATGTCTAGTCTTTCTTTTTTTTATAATAAAAAGAATTCATTCTTAGGAATATTGTTATTATTATTTTTTTTTTTTGGAAAGGAACTTTTTTGCTTACAGCTATTGAGCTTTTTGGTTAGTTGTTTTCTATTTCTTGGGTTTACGGCTGTAAAATTTTTCATTTAAAAAAAGGAAGAAGAAAAAAAAAACACCGCAATAACCCGCAGTGAGAAATACACAAAAAGACCTAGACCACCGCTCTCATTTTCAGTAGAGCTTCTCTTTTTTTTTTTCATCCAAAATACACTTCATACAATTAGCAACAATGCAGGAGACTCAAAGACCCCTGCCAAGAAGCCACCAGCTATGAACTGTATATATACGGTTTTCTCTATATGTACCCAGTTATAAATTCTCGTTGTTTCCTTTAAAAACTTTCTATTCAACTCCCGCATATAAATATATATAAACCGAACCCATTGGCCAATGTATATACATGTATTCAAGCACACAGTGGATACATGAAGAAGATGGCTTCCTAAAAATACAACTATTCACTGTGTAAATATATATAACAATACGTATTATATATAAATAAAAATAGTCATAGGGTAATTGTTGAACATGACCAAATAACAGGAAACAATCTCAGCATGTGAGTGAAGAGAAAAAAAAAACAAAAAGAGTAAACGGTGAAGAGGGCTAGATATTTACTGGTAATTTAAAAAAAAACCCAAAAATATTATCACAATTTACGGATGGTAGTAACAAAAGCGTATCACCTGAAGCGTGTAAATAGGGGGAATATAAATATATACCCCTCATACGTTTAAAAATTATATTCTCATGGCTATATAGTGTGAAAATACCCGAAAAATATGGTTTAATTTATACTGAGATTTAATTAAACATGAAATCATTGCTACACGGTAGGGTGGTTTTTTTTTCTGGTTTTTCAAATTTTATTTTTCGTGTATATTTTGTAAAGAGATAGATATATATTTAATAGGGGAAAAAACAAAAAAACCACTACCTCTTTTTACTTGGTTTTTTAGACTTCGTGTGTGGTCTATTCACGTCTGATGGTCACTTGGAAAGGTGTCACGTTGTGTGTGGCACACCATGCAAAACACCATCACGTGACATCCGAGAGCCTTTCCTTCTTTATGTTTTTTTATCATTTTTTAAAAAAGTTTTTTTTTTTTTGTAAATTGCATTAACATATGGGATACTCTATGTTGAGTATTTTTGTTGAAAAAATACGAGGATAAATTGAAAAAAATGACTGATTATTTTGGCATGAAATAGACATCTAAGTATGTTGGAAAATTTTAAAGCTAAAAGACCCCCGAAGATTGGAAAAATTCTCAGCTGATGATGACACTTTTGTGACAACCAAAAATAAAAAAAAACTTTAACATCTGTTTGTTGAATGTGTTATGAGTAATTATAAGCTCATTTTTTTATCCCTTTTTAACACAAGCCCTAATCGATTTGTTAGCTCGAAAATAAAAATACAATTAACCCGTTGAATTTTTTTCCCTATTTTTTTTTTGACCATTTGACCTTTTAAGAGTCAGATAGTGTTAAGGTGGCGATGAGATCATTCTTGATTTAATTTTATTTTTCTCTCCTACTCTCTTCTTCGTTATTATCATTATTTTTTTTCTTCTTGGTCCATCGAATTCTGAAATGAATCGCTCTGTGGTTTTTTGAATAAACTGTGCGGCTTCGGTTCTTTTCTACTTCAACGTGGGAGGTCTTTCTCGTTGCGCGTGTTTTTTACTCACCCTCTTTGACCATTTATTCTTTGACCTTCTGGTGTGGGAGTTTTGAATCATTTGTCAATGCGGGCCCAGTTTAACAATTCGTCACACTCTTACTGAACCCAAAAACCCTGTATATGGTGGTAGAACGCTTCCATTTATCCCCCATGAGGATTCACATCCCCCGCATATATATACACATACAACACCATGAATCTCTTTTTCATCTTGATTTTTTTATATTTTTTTTATTCTTTATCTCCTCTCACCTTTGATTATCTAAAATTTATACTTTTTCCGTATATAACCGATCCGCGTCCAATCAGACGTGTAAAATCAGTGATTAATCATACCCAGAATTTCATGTACAACCTAACACTATAGATCCTATATCTTTTCAATTTTTTAATCTCTAATATGTTTTTATAAATATATATACTTTTTATGATGAATAGAATTTATAAAAATTTAAACCAAAATTTTCTCACACATTGAAAGTTTTTACTATTTAAAAAAAAATAAAATACAAAAGGTGTGCAAATATTTTCTCTTCTACAATACATACATGTATATACGTGAGAAATCCGCATATCCGGGATCATGAAAAAAGCATTTTTGGAAGAAAAAAAAATACCAAGTTTGGTGTCCGATGTGTTGTTGAAAAATGTGTAAAAAGGAACCGATGAAATGTACAGGGGGCAATAGACGGTTGTGTTTATCTTTGACCCATAGATTTTTTTGGTATTATTATTATGTTTTTTCTTTTTTCTCTATTTTGAAAGATGAGCCAAATAACGTATACAAACTATGCGCTTTGGGGTTTAAACAACTTTTTAAAAAACTATTCGTAAGGGAAAAAAGAGGTGTATATGAAGGAAGGGTGTCAAGGCCCACGAAAAAAAAAAAAAATGAAAAAATATATATCTAAAAAATAAGAAAAGAGTAGAAGAGTATGAGAATTTAACCGGCGCCAGAGGCCTATTAAAAATCATCCTTAAAGAACCAATTATGTAAATGAGAGCAAAACCCGAATCGTCGCGTCGTTGTTCTTGTATTAACGGCGACCGAGTTTGAAATTACAGGCTCTCTTCATTTTTATTTCTCGTATTTTTTTTTTTTCTTTTAATGTTTTTTTTTACCTTGGTGCCCTTTGGGGGTGGCCCTGAGAATCAAGCTGAGAATTGAAAACATCTCTTGATTTTATTATTTTTCAAAAATTTTATTTATTTTCGAATTAAAGACGAGAAAAAAAAAAAAATCTTGTCCGCCCATCAGTTTATCTATATATATATGTATTATTTCTTTCCTCATCTTACTCCAAAAAAAAAAAAATTACACAATAACAAATCGAGCCTATAATTCTTAATTAACCCGTGCCACAAACTAAATTTTTTTTTATAAATCTACCTTACTAGCATAAGGGCCCATACAACCACCAAAAAAAATTTAAATTCAACTGATAAAGAAAGCTTATCTCAAACTTAATTTCAATTTAAAAAAAAACCTCATATAAAAAAAAAGGCTAATTCCTATTGAATTAATATAAATTATGCCTTAACTCCATGAGTTTAGGCCCATTTAATTTAATAATTTGTAGATTGATTCTATAAAAAAAATTCTTTTGGAGATAATCTTTTAAAAATGACAATTTTATTATGATTAGTAATAATAACAATAATTGAAATACTAAAAAATGAAAAAATAAAAAAAATGGCATTAAATAAATAATGTCGTGGGATGCGATCTGTTTTGGCCAGTGAGGGACTGAAGAGGGTAAAGTAAAAAAAAAAAGCAAAGGAGATAGTAGTAGCGGCATTGCGGCAACTTGAGACGGGATGTGGCGGTGTTGTCGGTTAAAAAATATAGTGGGAGAATGGGTTGAGTGGTTTTAAAAGAAGGGGACTGAAAGTAGTCAGGCCCAAAGGCAAAATACCACTACAGATAAGAATTTGATACATATATATATACATTAATATAGATATACATGTGTAGACAATAATACATATGGAGATATGAGTTGAAGAAGAAGATGAAGAAGAAGAGTCTTGAATCTTCCTCAGTAGCACGCGGGGGAGCCGACTACGCCTTGTATAGGACTCCCGCTGTGAGGACCGCGACCAGTAGCTATCCACTGTCTCGTTTGTAATAAGTTTTATATACATATATATATGAACCATATATACAGCACCATCAGAATTGCACGCACACAAAACCATTGCAATATTAATACTTGGAGAGTCTTATAGTTGTAATAAATCAACGGGTGTGCCTCGAAGGACGTTTTGCTTACTCGTGCGAAATTTCAAGCATTTAAATTCCCGTGGGGGAGCATTCTGTTTTACTTTTAGTTAATTTTTTTCTTTTTTTTTATAGATACTGCATTTTAAGTCTCGCACTTGCTCTGGGTATTTTTTTTTTTTATTATTTCTTCATCTTTACCGCTTATATTAATTTTTTTTTTTGTCTTTTATTTGTCATGTGAAATTATTTATTGCTCTCTGATTATTATCACATGGCAATTCAATCTTATGGAGTTAAAAAATTTATTTGATATTATTTTTAATGAGATTTTACCTTAGTTAAATATTTGTTAATTATTTTTATTTATTAACTTTATTATTAATAATTTTAACTTTAATTTTGTGCAAGTATATCTTATAAGTATATATCTTTAATTTTTACTATTTTATGTGGTCAATTTTTGGATCGTACAGTTATATATATATATTTAAAGAATAAAAAAAAATTAATTTATATATGGTGATGACTGCGGGGATTCTCATCGCAGTGTTATATCCCACGGCACTTCTGACCGCATCTTACACTTATTTATTATTATTTTTATTTTTTTTATTGTTTAATTATATATATTTTTCTCTTTTCTCTCGGGATACTCGAATATAATACGAAGCTCACTTGAAATACTATATAATAAACGATATGGGAAGTTGCTTCAGAGAGTAGGACAATAAAAAAAAAATAAGGGAAAATTATTATAAGACAAGGACACTTAAGAAAGCCCCCCAACCGAGTTTATAAAAATTTAATGAATACTTTGAGATTCTCCTGCTGCGACCACGAGTGTGTTGCATTTATACCTACATATATCTATAAGAGGGTAGTTTTTTTATTTTCAACTTTTCTATTATCATTATTTTTTATATATTTAATGAAAAAAAAAATCTCCATTCCTTTGAAAATAAAAAAAAAGACATAGAACCAGAAAAAATACTTAAGTGGACTTGTAAAATTCTCATTTTGACAAATCTCAAAAAATTCCCAAATAAAGTGCGGTTGATTCGTGAGATTGAACTCGCTGGAAATGTTTTTTTTTATTTTTATTTTTTTATATATATAAGTGATGAAAAAAAAAAAAAAGAGGTGGGAAAGGGCCAAGACATTTCGGCATTCTGGCGGTCGTTGAGGCGACGTTAACCTATCTTCACGAGATCTTGATCTCCAAGAGTAAAAAAAATAATAAAAAAATTACAAACAGGGAAAAAAAAGAGGAAGAAATACTCGAACATATTTTCTTGAGTTTAGAGCCACATGGACGATCATCCTAGTGTATATA
Source organism: Aphidius colemani (assembly GCA_030523065.1). Taxonomy (NCBI): domain Eukaryota; kingdom Metazoa; phylum Arthropoda; class Insecta; order Hymenoptera; family Braconidae; genus Aphidius; species Aphidius colemani. Next base: position 3,238 of record JAPYYR010000255.1, on the reverse strand, counting down.
TGGTGTATTATCCTTCTTTTTTTAAAAAAAATGTTTTTTACGATTCTATCTTTCTCTTACAAAGATCTTTTGCTTTCATATAATTTTTTTATATATATATATTTTATCTCCTCCTCTTGCCTCTTCTCATCTCTTATCCCTGGGATATTTTCGTTTTTTTTTTTCTTTATGGTCTTTTTTCAGTACCATCGTCTTCCTTCTTTCTACCTGTTTCCACGGCGTCCCAGAAAGATCAAATGCCGACATGCCGACAGCTCGTGGTCCATGGGGTGTCATGTATATAAAAAAATGGTTATATATGGAAGAGGAGGCATCGAAAAAAATTGCACAGGGAAAAATATGAGCCAAGGGGGTCGTGACCATATTCATTAATATATATCCATCGAAGAATGCTGGGGGTATACTTTTTAATGCCATTAAAAACCTGACTTTTTCTTTTTTTTTTCTCAAAGAATATTTATTTTTAGTACATTAATGTATTTAAAAATAAATATTCTTTTTATTATATTCGCATTTTATTTTTTTATCACATATAAAAACTCATAAAAATTTGCAATTAACGCTTATCAAATGACTCTCAAACAGTTGCAAAGAACCTCTATTAAATTTAATTTTTTTTATGAAAATAGACGACTCAAGTTTACAGAGAGACTAACTTAATTCCGACTCAACTACTGATCTAAAAATTTTATATTTATATATTAGTATAACTTTTATTTTAAAAGAATTTTATAATTTTTTACTTTATTTTTTTTATCATTGATACAACGTCTGTCTGTCGTATTCGTTTGCTTTTGAAAACCACTACAGCGTTAAAACCAATCGAACGACATCCTCAACATGACGTGAAGATGGGTAAAGACAGATAACAATCATTTAAACCAATGCGTTGACATTGTATTCGAGATTTATATTTTATTTTTTTAACAAGAAAAATGAGAAAAAAAAAAGGACAATAGCGACACACTAGTTTGATTCAGTAACATCTTTAAAATGTTTATTGTAAGCTTCTTAAATTTATATATTTTATTCAAATATATTATGTTCGATTTGAAAAAAAAATTATTTTTGACCTTGATTATCAAGTTTTTATATCTTTTGTCTGGCATCTTTTAATATTTTTCACTAATTTTCACCCCAATTTTATGAAATAAAAATTAATAATTTAATACTGATCGACAACAAGCATATATTATGTTTTCTATTGCTATTATCCTATGGAAATAATCAATAAGTCATGAGATACAACAAGGCTAAGGATCTCAAAGTATGTACATTTTAATTAATGATGATACGAAAAAAATATGTCCAAATAAAAAAATAAAAATAAATATTTATTTAGCTTATCAGTTGAAAGACAAAAAACAACAATGTTACTCAGGAGTCCCCAGAGGCCCTGTGTTATCACAATAATCCAGTGATAACAGACTTCAAGAACTTCCAAGTTGTCTCAACTCAAATATATACTTATAGACTTTTTTTTTTTTTTTTTTTATAAAAATTTTCCACTATTAAAATTTTAAAGATAAAAAAGAATTAAAAATAAAATATCAAACTAAAACTTTACATGCCTACTTTGATAAGAGTAGAAAAAAAATAATCATCATTGCTTAATCATTTTTTTTTCTACGCAGCTTAATATATTTAAAGTTTAATGACAAATATGTAAATTTATAAAATTAAATACCGTTGAATAATTACTTAAAGTACAAGAAAATGCGACTCAGGTGAGCTTATGTGTCACTACTAAAGGCCTTGTTTTTAATCTATGTATAAATATAAAATATTCTTTTTAAACCACGTGCGATTGTTTGCCTGCCACGAAGTGTTTTTTAAAAAATAGTCTGTCTCTTTTTTTGGTTTAAATTATTATTTTTTTTTTAATATTCTACATACTGGTTGGTAAAAAGATGATCGACATGGCAAGAAATATGTATAAGAGGGAACACTAACACTACGATATACAAAAAAAAATAAAAATAATATCTTCACGTGATGAAGTCGTGTTGTCTATAACCAGCAGGCCTATTTTTAATATCATATCTACTTTGATGTATTTTCTCCACGATATAACAAACAAAGCTATTAAAATTTTGGGTTTTTTTCGTTTGTTTGTTTATATATTTCTATTGATTAGTAGTTAATTGCTTACTAGAATGGAAATTTTCATATTAATAATATAAATAGTCGAAAATATAAAATAATAAAAATTATTTATATTCATATTATTTTTTTAAGGGAGTAATAATTATTTAATCAAACATATTATGTAGAGGACATGTTGATAAAATTCCTGTTGTTCATTTGCTGGGGAGCTTATTAATTATATGTTAACTTTAAATTGTCTGGGTGGTGTCAATGACAAATATCAATTGGATACGAGCCAAAGGTCATTTTTTAAGTTTTATTTTAACTGCAGAGAAAATAAACCTCACCACATATAATTAAAAAATTCTAAAAAAATTATTTATCAAATATAAAAAAATAAAAATAGAAGAAAAAAAAATATTTATTTTAAAATTATATTTTTAATGGAAAAATATAATATTTAAGTATAAAAAAAAATATGTATAAAAAGAAAAAAAATGCGTGCATCTGGAAGATACTGGAGACTTTGAACCCACATACTGATTGGTCAAATAAAATAATCAATTGCAATTTACACGTTTCCCCCGCTAACCGAGACATACTTATTTGGCATTTAAAAAAAAAAAAAACATTCTTTTTTCCCAAAACTTCATAAGGTCATCAAATTCAAAATTATCCTATTATTTCTCATATCCTAAATCTACAATCACCCTAATATACTCTTTTTCCTGGTTCATTTGGATGTCTCAAAACTTGTTAACCAGATAAAAATTATAAATTTAAATATTACATATTAAAATGACAAAAAATAATAATAATTATGATAAAAAAAAAAAGCTATATTCTTCAATTTGATTAGGGACTATCTATAAACGGAATAAAAAAAAAAATATGTTGATAAAAATATTTAATTCATATAATTTAAATTAAACATTCACGTGTAAATAGAAAGTATAGTGTTAAATTAAACATTGCGGTGTTTATCATTTTGCAATGACCCGCTGAAAATATATTTCTCATAAAAATAATTTATAAATATATATACAAAGTCTGATCACATATATATTTATTATATTTGTTACTGACAATTTTTTATATTTATTTCTGTCTCTTTTCCTCGTTAACTGTAAAGAAATCATCCAGACAAGTG